>JAQIUQ010004979.1:197500-264344 GCA_030378365.1 Hybognathus amarus | reverse complement strand
GTGTATATATATATATATATATATATATATATATATACACACACACACACACACTCCCGGTCAAAAGTTTCAGGTTCAGGTAAGATTTTTCATGTTTTTAAAAGAAGTCTCTTCTGCTCACCAAGGCTGCAATTTTTTGATAAAAAATACACAAAAAACACAGTAATATTAAAAAAAAAAAAAACAGGAATGCTTCAGGTCATGTCCCGTTTTTTGGTTTGTTTACATGTCTTTGGTCCGTGTTGCATTCATATATTATTTGAACCGCACCAGAGTTCATTTGGAAGCGGACCGAGACCCATCTTTTCGGCAGTCTTGGTCCACTTGTTTGGTGCGCACCAGGGTTTGAATAGCAGCGTTCACGGCTAATTCAAATGAAATTACAGATTATGCGCTAACAGAGAAATCGCTCCAGGGTTTCGTTTCATTCTGGACCAAACATGCCAATTGTGAACTTCACACCCTAAATGTCACAATGGTAACTGTGTATCCACACCATAATAATAATTTATAGCATCTTATAAGATTTCACATCTGTAAGAGAGGCGTATGCATGTTTTTTGTGGCATACTGTATGTTTGTTCTCTGAATCACACTTGCGTATATTTAAAAATTGATCGTAAGATCAAATGTAGGATGGTTTCTACACAACATTTTATAAATGAGTCCTTAGTCTCTATGAAGCGCCTTCTTCTGAAAGGCACAATGAGTGCTAGGATTGGTCGGCTGGACCAGTGTGTTGGGATTTTTCAACCGTTTCGGAAAACCATAAAAACGAGTTTCAACACTACTAATGCGTCTCAACTAAGGCCACATCCCACTTTCTTTTTTTTTTTTTTCATTTTTTTTTTCATTTGAAGTGGGAATTATTTAAAACAGGAATATTCTGAGTTGTTCATTCCTGGAAGAAAACTCAGAGACTACAATGGAGGCATTTCAAGGAATCTCAATATAGCGTCCTTTGTATCTCTGCTAAGACTCTTTTCATGCTCAAACGACACATTACACATAAAGAAAGTATAGAGGGACGCTTTTTAGATTCTATACAGCCAAACATAATAATTATATATGAATACCACTGCAGCATCAGTCCTCCTTGAGGTCACCAAAGGTCAAGTGCTGTAATAGAGAAAGTATATAGACATTATTCAGATCAGAGCCATGACAGGAATGAAAGTGAGGCATAGATTAACCATGTCTTCAATGGCATCCGCTGTAAAAAGCTGTATGAAGTTCCGAAGATCACTTGTAATTTTTCACAGCTCATTAGTCTCACTGACATTTCTTGGAAATCAGAAGAACAATTCAAAAACACATTAAATGTCTTCAGTACAACCTACTGAAGAGATTTATGTCTCCTCAAAGCCTCAATTTCATTCCTGCTAAAGATCAAAGATGGCACTGCGGTGAATAAGGTCTATAAAGACAAAGAAATGCACCAGTCACAGATGAAAAATGTTAAAAAAATATAAAAAAAAATTGCACTGCACAATATAGAGGCTACAGGAATGGATGTTTTGCCTTTACATTGCCCTAGCCGTTTACTCAATGCCCTTAAGTAAATTGCTTGCAAAGCACAAATAAAGTAATCTTCTGAAACATTCAGATAAATGTGGCTTTGCTCATCTTGTAATTTTATGTAAGAAAACGCAAACACATCACAGGAATTAATTCTACACATTGAGCTTTTTGAGCTATTCCACTTTTGATTCGCCATCATTTAGAAATGATCATTGCTAATTTACATGGGTAAATATGGACATAACGCAAAGATATTTGATAAGCAATTAAACCAACCGCTTGGGGTTTGATTCACAGCAGGCCACTAATATTTCGCTCATTGGGGAATTGCACATAAAAATAAACTCTTCTTGTAAATGATGATCATAAAATATCCTTGAGAATTGAAAACAAACTCTGTGTTGTACAGACTTTTTAACGTTGCTGTTGACCAAATGAAAATGTGTACACTGTAAATATGAGCATGCTTTATCTAATCAATAAAATTGTGGCAACAGATTACAAGCAATATTATCTATTGAATTTAACAATTAGAATTGTAAGATGTAACGAAGAAACCGTAAGATGGGAACAGCCAAAGATGTCCATTTTACACGTTTACATAGCACACAGCCAACAATTAAAAACATTAGTATTTAATTTATTCAATTTTTCCAGTATTTAATTTATTAATTTCATCCATCTTTTTCAATGGAAGCTTTTTTCCTTGTAATTCCGACTTTCTCGCAATTATTTATTTTTGGCTTATTTTCGCAGAATTTAGAGATACAAACTTGCAAAAGTTTTTAGTTTAGTTTACCACTTAATTGAGTTACAATAAGGTTTAAAGCATACATAACAGACTTACAGTAACACAACCATTTTAAAACACAAAAACCATATTAAAATATGAATAACTCGTATGTATTACAACATGCTTCAGAATAATTTCAGTTACTAATAAATACCAAAATAATACATTAATAGTCCTTTTAAATTTTCAAATTACATTACACGGATGGCCGCTGGCACAAAAGTAAACTTAGTAAAGGTTGGTCACACACACATCTCACACTTCCTGAAGCGCCTACTCATAGGTATTATTCTCAAAGTGAGTGTTTAAGGGGTCCGTGCTATCATTACCCATAATACTCTAGGCTTTCCTTATCACTTGCTGCTCATAAAACAGAATTAAACTCCGCAGACAAGAGGCATGCCAGTAACTGTGAGTTATAAGTCTTTTTCTCAGAATTACACATCTATATCTACAATTCTGACTTTATAACTCGCAATTGAGAGTATATATCATGCAATTCTGAAGAAAAAAAAAATAAATACAATTTGTGGGATAAAAAGGTCGCAATTACCTTTTTTTCAGAGACAGAAACTTGCTTCTATACTTTTTGTTTTCAGTGAAAAGTGTTCACATACAAAAAAGTTTATCATACAATGCAATTTTTTTCAGTGCCATGTAAATGCAGTCCTAATGTACACAGAAGCTGCATTTGTTTGATCAAAACTACAGTAATATTGCACAAAAAATTAATATTATGAAACATTTGTACAATTTCAAATATCTTTCCTATTTGAAAATATTTTTAAATAATTTATTACTGTGATGCAAAGCTGAATTTTCAGCAGCATTACTTCAGTCTTCAGTGTCACATGATCCTTCAGAAATCATTCAAATATGCTGATTATGAGCTAATGTGCATTATATATTATTAATGTTAAACAGTTGTGCTGCTTAATTTTTTGTTGTTTTTTTGTTTTGTGGAAATGGTAATCGTTTATTTCAGGATTATTTGATGAATAGAAAGTTCAAAAGAGCAGCATTAGCCGCTTTTCAACCAAGTAGTTACAGGAACTTAGTTATAGGAACTGTCCACTTCTAAACAGTTCTAATAACTATCTCACCCCCAAACTCGGTTTTGCTTGCTTGTGTTCCGCACTGGCCAAGTGGCCATAGGAACTGGTGCGGTGACGCAAGCACGGCGACTGTCTCTATAGAGTCATCGCTGAGATGTAGCACGGCCACATACAACAACAAACAACTGCCTTGCCGGGACCTTAATAACGGGACAACGAACGGCGCGGCGTTAAAGGTTATGCTTGAATTCTGTGACAGAGAAACACAGAAGACGAAGGCTCCAGCGTAATATGATATTAAGTAATATGATGGAAGAAGATAAAAGAGCAGAGCGCAGGAGGCAAACAAAACGACGGGTAAGTTTAGCTATTAGCAATTAGCTGGTTGAATGCGTTATGTTTGTCTTAATCCTCATTGTAATGTTTTGCAAAACACACAGCGTATGGCAGATACAAGTTCCGTGTTGACAGTGGGCATGACTTATAAGTTGAACCAATCAACGTAGACCTAGGGAAAGGGAACTAAAAAAGTCCTCGCTCTAGACTAGGTACTGAAAGAGTTATAGGAACTACGGTCTGAGGAACTGAAAAAAATCCCAATTTAGTCCGGTCGGAACACTGAAGAAAAAGGGTTATAGGAACGTTAGTTCTAGGAACTGCAAAAGTCCCTCCGGTCGGAAAGCGGCTCATTAATTGTTTAACTGGCATGTTTGGGTCAAATTTAGAAAAACCCAACTATCTGGGTTCAAACAGTTAACAGCTTAAACCTAGGTCAATTTAAACCAATGGGTAGTCCATATTTGACCCAAATATGGGTCTGAAACAACCCAATATTTTTTGTTCTTTAGGAGTCTGGTTATTTGATTGATTAATTAGCATATCATCTAATTAATTAGTTTTTCTGCATACCTCTACAATGGTCCACAAGGCCACAACAGAAGAGAATAATGAGTGGAGCGTGCTCAGATCACACATAGTGCCAGCGTGGCTGTTCAGCAGCCCCTGCAGCTTGTGGCCCATTAGAATGCAAAGCATCCCGGTGAGAGGATAGGTGTGTGAGGAGGAGAATTGAGAGAGAAAAAGAGAGGAAGAAAGAGGAGCAAAAGAGCTTTAGTGTTACAGAAACAAGCCCATCGGTGCATGCCCGTGAAAAACATCCACACGTCTGTTCCGCTTTCGAAACTCCCGTGAGTTACCCCAGCATTCCCTCCAAAAGAGGCTCCTGTGAGCTCTCGCTCATTCCTCCTGCCTTAAATCTCCTCCTTTTCCCCCATGTGACAGGTCCAAATTGCTTCGCTGGTACCACAATCATCCCAGCTGGCATTGAAGTGAAGGTGGACGACTGCACCATCTGTCGGTGCCACAGCGGGGACTGGTGGAAGCCTGCGCAGTGCTTGCGACGGGAGTGCTCAACGGTCAGCCGTCATCATAGAAACCCTCCGGAGATGAAGAGAGGGACATTCGATGCGATGTGCTGTCAGCGGCCCACCTTATGACAGCGAGAGACTGACTGACTGGCAGGAGCACAATTCCACTGGCAAACTGAGACGGCTGGACATGCTGAGAGACATGGGACATGGATAATGTACACTCAACACACACACACAAACACATAAAAGTCTTTGGCAGAATCATAAGGTTGTCTTTCACTGAGAAACACATTTTCTCCTGTGATAAGTTTATACTATGGTGAACCTCATGGAAATATTTCACTCCAAAATCAAAAGAAAATAAATGGTACTTTGCATAAAGAAAATAGTCTATTTTAGGACTTTGACATTTGCATTTTCCCATAAAAATGTCCCCCACCTCAATTTTTCATTTTGTTTTCCCTCAGAATTACTTACATTAATCCAAATGTGCTTTTTTTTGTAATTGCCAATATTCACTAGAGACTTTCATTAGATTCTCATAATGAAATTAAATATTTTTTACTATATTAATATAAAAAATTAAAAAAAAAATATTAAAAAACATTCAAACCATCTTAAATCACAAATTAAAGTAATATATAAATACTTTTAACACAGATTAAAAAACTTTTTTTGCATTAAATAAAAAATTACAGTACAATACAAATTACGAGAACGAACATTTTTTTGACAGTTTAAGTGCAAACGTGCTTAGTACAACAAAATACCTTGATAGTCCTAAAAAAACAATTTTCTTCAGGCAAAATGCAATTTCTGTTTGTTCAGTTGGTGTGAAATATGATCTGGACATGTTCTTGACAAGTTTCATGAGATTTACTAGTTTTATTAGTTGCTTATGCTGCTTAAACACAGTGTTTGTATATTTCACATAGATATCTTGAGTGCTCAATGAGAACATTTAAACCTAAAATAGCACCTCAGTCCTTTGAAGATAAAGTTGACCATTTTAGTCTAGAGCTTACAGTGAGATAAAGCATTACATACACAAACCACACCTCCACTAGTCCTGTACAAGCCTCCTGTGTTCCCACATTTGTTAAGTATGAGTAATATTTAGTGGTAGATACTACTAGGGGTATTAACTTGTTCATTAAGAAACATGATAAATGACAAATTTGATTTTAATAGTTTAATTAGTGAAACAAGAGGGAATAAGGTAAGATCTACTCCACATAATTGGAAAATGGCCCAAGAGAAACAGCTAAGAAGTGAAGATAATTCAGTGATTGTTTAGGGATATCATTTATTGCTTCATTTCATATGAGAAAACTGAAGAATGAAAAAAAATATGATAATGGATCCAGCAGTATTGGTTGAAAACAATTTCCATGAATAGGGTACACTTTAACTTCCTGTGTTATTAAGCATTAAATATTTTATATAATATAATAATTATAATAAAGCTGCAGTCGCCGTCTTTCCTCTTTATCGCTATCTGTGTTTGAAATCTGCAACTGCAGTGATTCACAGAATAGTCAACTTTACAGTGAGTTGTGCCTCGGCACGGCACAGCATGGATGTAAACACAATGTTTTAAGGAGAATGTGCGGCTGTCGGTTACTCGCGCCGATGTGGATACTGGCATTCAGAATCACAGATTATACTTTTTGGAAGTATGGCCAAGATAATAATTTTCAGCCTAAATTTTGAACAAGTAAGAAACATCCACTTTGTTCTGACCAACTAAGGGAAAAG
Source organism: Hybognathus amarus (assembly GCA_030378365.1). Lineage (NCBI taxonomy): Eukaryota > Metazoa > Chordata > Actinopteri > Cypriniformes > Leuciscidae > Hybognathus > Hybognathus amarus. The sequence goes on along the minus strand of JAQIUQ010004979.1, from coordinate 257,847 downwards.
AAGCATTGTAGTAAATCGCATCAATTAAAACTGATTAAATCTAACGATCGCTTGTCATATCGCGTCAAACTTGCAAATTATCCTTTACTTTGTTGCTCAAATTGTTAATGTTAACAACATCAGCAGTGCACGACTGCATTTAAAGGGATACTCCACCTTTTTTGCAAATAGGCGCATTTTACCACGCAAATCGGCTAAATGGATTCCGAAAATCGGTAAAAACTCAACTGTTTAACTCTGGGTGAGTTGTAAAATGAGCCTATTTCCAAAAAAAGTGGAGTATCCCTTTAATGCCCTTCAGATATTTAGTTTTCGCATGTGCCCGGTTGCAGTCTCTTTTTCCAAACTCTCAGTCCAAAGTCTTTTGCATTTTAACTACTGATTGTCGTTTGAACCTTTCTGGATCCGCCATCAAATTTAATAAGCTTGAATTTTATCAATTGCTTTGAGAAAAGGCTATAAATCTCCACCTCCAGCATTCTCATCTCGCAATATAGCCTATAGCCTGAGACTCCTTTACGTGTACAGATGTGACGTAATGACACAAAGACATGCTCAAATTTCGAATTTCCAGCAGAAATCCACTAGTACCACTGGAATTAAAAACATTATTACAAGCTTACTGTTTTAAATCTAGATAAGTCGATCAGATTGCTTTGAACACTGGCTGGTTATATACTTGGTCAAAAATATTTTAAACCAAAACAAGTTACAGACTGGAGCTTTAATATCTTATAATGTTGTAAAAAAAAAAAAAAGAATGAACAAAGCAAGGATGCATCAATATAAGTTCAATTGCCTTTTTTAAAACGCTTCTATTCATAGAATCAGTTTCCACAAAAACTATCAAGTAGCACAACTGTTCTTATTGACTACGTTTACATGCAGCCAATAAGCCATTCAAAACCGGGATAATAGCAATAACCGGTCTCCGAACGGCCATGTAAACACAGGGCAAAAACCCGAATATGCTCATATCCTCGGATTTTAAAAACCGGGGATATTATACACTGGGCGCACTCTTTTGTAACCAGAATTTTTAATCATGTAAAGCGCATCGGCATACCCCCATAGTGATTTGTGTTCTGCGCATGTTCTATTTGCAAGGAATTTTGGTCTTTTGAGTAGAGAAACTTCACGGCACACACAAAAATCTGCGTGCAGTATACCGGAAGTAAACATGGCGAGACAGCATAGCATATTTTTGGAGCGAGGTCAGTAACGTTACCAGCATCATAGCGACAAATTGCGATTGCCATCTTCTCTAAACAATTCATTATCCGCGTGCTGCTGTTGTTGTCTTTGATACTGGAAGAAGAATCGGAAATGACGCATATTGCGTCTTAAGGTTGTCCGTACGTCGCAGACGCGTAACCACATCGTCGCGTTTACATCGGGATATTGCAATTCCACGTATACAGGAGAAACTCTCTCTTGCTCACGCATGTAAACAAGTTATTCCTAATGTTTCAGATATCCCTGAATAGTGCCTGTGTAATCTGAACCATAACCCTAAAACTGTCTGCATGTAAACGTAGTCAATGATAATAATAACAATGTAACAATTTGTTCATTGGAGTAATGATGCTGGAAAAAATTCTGCTTTGAATCACAGGAATAAATTACTTATACTATATATATATATATATATATATATATATATTCAAATAGAAAACAGTTATTTTTTGTATTGTAATAGTATTTTAGAATATTACTGCATTTTGTTCAATATATATATATAGTATAATGTATAGTATAATATGTATAATACCTAATATTTCAAAGACAACAACAAAATCAGCGTCAGACACATTCCAATCAAATATCATAGACAATAAATATGTTAAATAAAACGGCTTCGCAATATTCTAGCTTGACTTCCTCTTTCTGAAGATAAAGCATCTCCTTTCATTCATCATTTGTTAAATAAAATGTTGTAGTTTTCAGGCAATATATTGTACCCTATTAATGGAAAGCATCCTCTAACGTTAAACCTGTGCAACCAACAAATCTCTGACCGTAATGCAGTTTTCTCATCAGTTTTCAAAACCCTTGTTTTTCTCTCCCAATCCCAAACAAGCACACTTTCCTAAAGTCTTGCAGCTTGATCTTGTTATCTAAGCAATTAGCCATCCCACAACAGCCTACTTTAATTTTCCTTAATTAGGCAATATGCAGTGATAAATTACCCGCCTCTGCCCTCTGTGGTACTGCCCGACACAGACACACAGAGGGCTAAAACAAAGGAATGAATCTGCATACAGTCTGGCGCTTCAAAGCCACATTCATAACCACTTCTTTTGATCTTCCGCGCATCCGTAACCTGGGCTCACGGCAATTTCGCTCGCAGCTTAGAAGGAAGATGTTGATCAACTGCACTTTGAGAAACACTTAAACCAATAAGAACCTCTAGACAGACTCTGAGCCGCTTTCAGCCCACATTTGGTGATGGTTTTTCTGTATCGGCAACACATCTGTGCAGGGACCCATTACTGCACAACCTTAGCAAAGACCATCATTCGGCGGTTTAACTAATGCATAGCTTATAGACCCCCTTTAAAACAGGCACCCAGCTCCAAGATTTCCCTTGTTTCTTTTCTTTTCACAATGATGAATACCAGTCATTAATTCAATAGGGACTTTGACCAAGCACCTGTGATTTATCATAGGTATTTTTTCCCTCTCCAAGAAAATTCAATGCCTTTAACCTTTTGGACTCTGTTTCAAAGCTCTGATGGATGAGCTACTTAATAACAGATCTGCAGATTTGTTAATGAGCGACAATGAATGCAATAGCATGACCGCCAAAGGTGCTATATATAAATATATTGTCCTAGATATAAATATATATTCGCCCACTGCTTTTTACTTCATCTTTCAGGTCTCCTGTCTCTCTATAGCTCAAGGTAGATGCCAAGACGTGTCCAATAAGTGAGCAAATCATTAGGTCTCAATTGAAATGATGAACCGTAAAAGTCTATAAATGACATACACCGAATGACAAAATGATTATTAAACAGTCCCGGGAGCCTTCTTCACACTGGACGTTTATTACAGCTCTGAGCATATAAAAAAATAAAAAACAGATGTTGAGTATCAACATCTAACACAGAGACAGGATGATACTAAAAGAACAGATGAGTACACAAGCTGTCATGAGCAAGCCTGTGAAGCACTAAGCAGCACCAGACATGACCCACAGCTACAAGCAAAGCTCAGGCTTATGTGAGCGGGCGATCTTTTTGTTTCTGTGGGTTCTGTTTCTCTTTTTGTCCTAAGCCTGCCCATCCCAATGGGCGCAGGTGCTTACCCTTCTAAAATCACAGACTAGAGAAGGATTTCTGAGCTAAACTTCCCTCTGCTGTAGACTGATGCATCTACTGTAGCACCACAACTAGAACATCAACAAGAGCTTCAAAGCACTGTGGGAAACTCATTTATTTAATTACTACACAATCTCAGATTACAATGTCATGATATATGGCTGTAAAAAATGTCCAGATCACATTTCGCCCCTGAAAATATTGCGCAATTAAAATGATCAATAAGGATTGGTTTTCATTGAGAATTTTTTAGTAACTTACATGCACCAAATTCTCTGAACGTATTGTTTTTGAAGTTTATTATTTATTTATTTATTTTTCTATGTATGTACCATTTTTTCTGGAATATAAGTTGACTGAGAAAAAAAACGATTTGGTGTACAAGTCACATTTTATTATTACATTCAGATATAATGTAAAATATTGGTAAATAAAACGTTTACAAACACTATAAACCCATATTTTAGTTCCCTTCACAAAAATCCCACAGAAAATCCTTTCAAATTAATGGTAATTTCCATTCCATTATTCTCAATGTTGAATCTTAATGTATTAGTAAGTTTAAAGAAATATTTAATACTACTATTATTAATTTGGCCAGTAGGTATACATTTTAGAAAGTTAACATTTGTTAAAATAACTATAATTTTTTTTATTGCATTATGGTTAGTAAGAATTTAGGGAAGGGATTTGCTTAATTGACAATAATATTGTATAAAATGACAATACAACAAATCTTAAATGGTGCTAAAAATGTGATTTGATGTTCTTTGTTTAAAGGTGAACTCCGACGCAAAATGAACCTTTGGTCTACTAAAACATCGGTACCTAGTCGACCGTTCTCTGAGATTTGTTTTCAAGTTTCATGAAAAACTGATTTAGCTTACAACGCTAGTAATGGGGACATTTAATAAGTAAAAAGAAATCGCTAGTTAATAGCTCAAAAATAGCCCCACACTAACGCAGTAACATAATGAGTGTCCATACATGCAAAACGAAGCATTGAGAACTTTGTAAGTGTACAGACCGTTTTAAAGAGTAACTAAACACTTAACCAACTTTTTTTAGTTAATGATCTGTAAGAATGGAGCTTCATAAATGCTGTTCATTGATTCGAGTACATTTTTTGACAATTGGCAATAAAGTCTTTTAATTTTCAAATATATGGTGTAAAAACGTCTGAGTGCTGCCCTCTTCAGGTTAACGGAAAGCTCCTGCAGCAGGGGTACTCTCTGACGTCACGAACTCTCTGACACTACTCTGTCACGCCCTTGCTGCGAGCTCACCACGCCCTTGGCAGCCCCTGGTATAAAAGCATCTGGTTCCGTCAAAACTACTCTAGCGAGTCAGGAGTTGGATTTATGAGTATTTAAAACGATCAGGATAGCATCATGAGAACCCGAACTCGAAAGATGGACTAATCATTTCTCTTTCCGGTGCTGACAGCATAGACTATATGGGACTGACAGGAAGAACGAAAGACTCGGACCCGGCCGAACTGGAACTCGAGAGATGAACTAATCTTTATTCTTTCCAGTACTGCTGTGCTATCTCGCACGGCCGCTTCCTTTCGGCGCCCATGTTCATGGTGTCGTTCACACCAGACGCGAGCGCCGCGGCGAGGCGCAGCCGGCCCGCGCCGTGAAGTGCCAGTTTCGAGCGTCTAGTCTATTTTTCCGCGAGCCGCGAGTGATCCGCGTCAATTCCGGAAGGAAGTTACACCAAGACACACTCGACCATCCGGTAAATGTAATCAAGATTTTCGTAAGTAGCCTACTAGATGTTTTGGAATATTTAACATGACATTTTAATTATATAATGATGAAATGAACGAAATGATTCGATAAAAGATTCGTTCATTTTGCTGAACGAGACTAGAAGATCCGAGTCAGTAAAATGATCCGAACTTCCCACCACTACAGCTGTCAATTAATCCGTCACTGCGGGTCTCATGTGCACGCTCCCCGCTCAGCCCCGCCCTTGGCTCGTCCCCTCTGTCTCCGCTGGGGTCTGCCCACTTTTTTAGCATTTTTCAAATTTTGCCAGTGGGTGGAGTCAGGGGCTTTGACTCAGGGGTTTGGCTACACTTAATAATGCTAGAAGATACTTTATAAAGGAGTTCACTTCGTGTAAACAGGCCAGCGCCATCTTTGGAAAACTAGTCTCGACAAGTCAAACCACGGAACGACGTGCTAAATGAGCTGAACTGTATGAAGTTCAACAAACTTCTGAACTGTATGAATGGTGTTCATGGTTCGACTTTTAAGACTGTTTTCCAAGATGGCTCCTGCCTGTATACACGAAGTGCACTGTCTTTACAAAATATCATCTATTAAACGTTACTGTACACTTACAAAGTTCTCAATGCTGCGTTTTGCATATATGGACCTTCATTATGTTACGGTGTTAGTGTGGGGCTATTTTGAGCCTTGTAAGTGGTATAAACTAGCGATTTCTTTTTACTTAGTAAATGCCCCCATACACTAGCATTATAGGGATGTTCACCACCGTCATGTGATGTCACGAAATGGGCGTGGGCGCGAACTGGTTGGCAAAAAGAACCAAAACATACGCAGCAGTCTATGTGTTCTGTCAGCAAAATGATAATTCTTTGTACGAAAAAGCTAAAAGGAGATATAAGGTAAAGCTTTTATATAACCAGGGTTCATGTTCTATGCCTGATCCATATCACCTGAGTGAGGATTGGAGCAAAAGCCCAAACAGATGGCCAGATTTGACATTTGCGACATCTACCTGTATCTCATCGACACGCCATCTATGTTTATCAGAGAGTCAATGAAGGCGTACAAATCTTTAGATGCCTATAAGTCATAATTACGAATATTACTTGTGTTAACTGGATAACTGGTAAATTTGTTACAACTAGAGTAAAATTTGTCCATGGGCTATATTTTGAATCAAAATTATCTTACCTCTGATTAGGGTTGGGTATTGTTTGAATTATTCTTGATCGATTCTGATTCCGATTCCGATTCTTTTAAGAGGAAGGGTCAAAAAAGTTCAGCTAACCTTGCTAACCGAGTCTTTTTGAAGGAAATACTCCTTCTGTCACAAATACTCCTTTTGTCACAAATTTTGCATTTTGCAGAGATTTCGTTATTTTTAGAAAAGTGAAGCCACACTTTGGACCGCCGACGTAAGCTACTCCATGTTCGAACTCACGCGGTTATGCCAAAACTTCCGGTAGACTGCTTCTTTGTTGGTGTTGTTCAGCGGTTTCTTCTTTCGGTCGGCGGACTGTGAATATTGAAACTAGGAATCGAAATTGTAACTTTTGAACGATTCACGGAAAAAGCGAAAAGTTGAGTCCCGGTTCCAATCGGATACCCAACCCTACCTGTGATATATAACATATACGTAAAAATGTATCAAAGAAAATACAATAATTTGCCATTAATCTATAAGGGTGTGTACACAGATGATACACTGACTGTACAGTTCCCAATCTTTGGGTTAAATTATGACTTTATAATACTGTGCGGCAAAAGGGCCATTACTTTTCTGCTAACCAGAACACATGTAACCACGTCGTGACGTCACCGGCGAAGATCCCTATACGTTAAACAGTTTTAGAGATACAACTCTTTACATTTGATTATCATGAAAACAAATTGCAGAGAACGATTAACTTGGTACCAATGTTTTATTAGACCAAAGGTTCATTTTGCGCCAGAGTTCTCCTTTAAAATCTCTCTCTTTATTTTGTTTGTGAAATATGACCTGGACATGTTCTAACATTTTTTGTGAGAGTCACCCTAATATATCCAGTCTCAGCAGCGACTGAAACAAAACGTGTTCCTGGAATTGTTGTACAGGAGAAAACTCAGTGTTTCTTTTTATATATATTAACCCTAAAAGTTAATTAAACTGGACATCTGTTCATTGTTTCGGCATCATATCGCACATCATTGGACATGATGAAGAGAGGTATCAGTGAAACTGTCATTTCTTGATTATTTATTGAATGAAAGTCAGCTGTGGCACTTAAAACACCCATCTGTCCTCAAGTATGAGTTTTTCCCCTGCTGTTCTCTTTTGACAATCACATGGGATTCACAATGGCCAGGGCTGATGACAGTGGAATACATCTCATTTGTACTTTCTCACAACGTCTTTTTTCCTGATTCATAACAAAAGCTACAGTAACCCACTGAAGAAGGGACCGGCTTCATCTGTGAAGATATTGTGTTCAGCATCATGCTTCTAGAAAGACCTGATTCTTTGTGCACATGGCCTTCAATGTCTGTCAATGTCTCTACAATTCACTGTCAGTTTTGTAAAGGTGAACCATTGCTCTTTTTTGAGACACTGACTAACTGTAGCTGGAAGCTGTGAAAGATTGTTCTTTTTTCTAAACAAAACTGTTATATGAACTTGTGCCTGAAAACAAACAAACTGCATCTCTAATGGAAGTGGGGGAAATACTGTTAAACAATCAGCTTTTCTTACTGGCCGGGCACTGACGCTTAAAGAACAGTTCACCCCAAAAAAAACAGACAATTCTGTCATCATTTACTCAGCCTCATGTTGTTATAAAGTCACATGACTTTAAAGAGGAATTATATTAATTTTCAAATTGCGCACTTCCATGCAATTACAATGAATGGGTAGCTGAATCTTTCAAACTGAACCAACTAAAATATGTACACAAGGTTTCAAGAGAGAAGTAATGTCTGATTTGCAAACAAATTATTCGGATATTTTCAGTTAATCGTTTTGACAAAATCTTCCCGATTGATAAATTCCCAAATCAGACAAATCTCTAGTCAGACTCACCATCTCAAAGGGAAATATAATAAGTGAATAAAAACAGTTGCATGAGGGCGAGTAAATGACATACTGTAATTTGTTTTGTTTTTCTGTGAACTCATTGAAAACTCATTTTCCTCAATGATTATGTATCATAACAGTTACATTATTTAAGAGTTATTATTATCAATAATATTATTCCTATTATTTTATGTGACAGTACAAAGCCCAGGTGCCCTTCCTAATGTATAAACATGTAAATATTTTAAAGCGTTTAATGTGTATTCTGAATTCAGAGTTAGAAAGAGGATTAAAACGTGTATTATTTATGAAGACAAAACTATTTTGTTAAATAGACTGAAAAAAGTGTTATTCAGTAAAAAAAAAAAAAAAGAAAGCCGTGTATGGATTTTTTTTCCCTTCCCATCTTTTGTAAGCATATACAACCAGCTCATCTCCAACCAGATGCACAGGGCATCGCCGACGCTTATGAACAGTTCCTATATGCTGACAGGGCAGTATTTTATAACCAGCCATTCATTTACAGTGTGGAAACCTCACATTCCCTCTGTCACAGGTAGAGTCGAGCACATATACTCACTTTATTCTGCTACTGCTACAGAAACAAACGCCACATTGAGGTCAGAGAGCAGGAAAGAGAGGAACTCAGACCATTACTGTAACTCCACCACAGGTTTACTCATCCATCATTGTCTAGCAAAGCATTAAAGTGCTGATACAAAAGGCGGAAGTGGCACAAAGAAATGCTAGAGCCCCCTAAAAGCTTTTGAAGAAGTGCAACTTTCACAATAAGTAACCAGAACTGAATCTGCTTCCAATCCTGACGGACCAACATACATTAACATTCATGGAAAGCACTATTCACACACCATTTGTTCTCTAAACGATGTTTTGAGTTAAGTGTTCTTCACACAGGACGTCCGTGATAGTGTTACATAAGGTCATGTGCTCACAAGATCATGCATAATTAAGGGAATAAATTAATTAAGGTGAGGATCTTACCTGATGCTTAGGATCAGACTCTCTTTATTGATTTCATTTTCTTACATCAGATGGAGAATCAGCAGGCAACACTTGAACCGCCGACTGACAAACAGCCTAAATAATGCAAAGGTTAGCTTAGCTACAATATTCAATAAAGTAAAAATAAGGCACTACAACTAGAAAAGCATCTATGTTAATGTTATTCAATGCCAATACTGATAATTTGCTGATAATTTACTCACCCCCATGTCATCCAAGATGTCCATGTCTTTCTTTCCTCAGTCGAAAAGAAATTAAGGTTTTTGATGAAAACATTCCAGCATTTTTCTCCATATAATGGACTTTAATGGGAACCAAACGGTTCAAAGTCCAAAAGACAGTTTCAGTGCAAACTGCGAACTGTTCAGAAGGGCTTTAAACGTGTTATGGTACGGGTGGTGGATGAACCCAGGCGCAGACAGTATGCAATCACAGAACGTTTATTGTAGACAAATAGGGAAAACAAAGCCCACGAGGGGCAAAACAAGACTATGGCCCTGTCCCAAATCGCACACTTCACGCGGACTTGCGTCTCAATGGACTTAGATTGCGCGTGCTCGCCCAGAGTCCATCGAAGTCTGTCAGGCTGTCCCATTTGGCATTTTAACGCTCTGAAATGTGCTCAGCAGCGCCCCTTTGTGCCCTTGAAGCGGCTCTCCACGAAGCCCGCATAGATGCAGGCTCCACGCACTTTAACTACCCAGAAATCCTTGCAAAGGCCAATCAGACAACAGATGGGAGGAGATTTCACTCACGGACTTACATGGCTGAGAAGAGTATATTTAAGAGTTTAATTATGTATTTTTATGACATAAGCGTACATTTTACCAGTTGTTACAGTTTATACAAACATATTATCGAACCAGTGGTTGTATTCTCAAACGTAATAACAGCTGTTGAATATAAGATTGCATTATGATTCATTCAGATAAATAGAACCAAATGAAGTCATATCCGTAGTATACATTTTGAAACCTATAAATTTTTCTTAAACTCACCTTCATTTTGTGTTAAAATTGAATATTATGTAGGCTATTTATTATGTACAACTGTATTTATCATTTACATAACCATGACATCTATTCTAATGCCCAGGTGGCATATACAATTATAGAACTGTAAAAGCAGGCTGTTTAGTTAAAATAAAATAATAATAAAAAAATAATAAATCCTGTTTTCTGATGCTAAAGACTGTAATTTTTTAATGACATTTTTTTTATATCAATAAAAATAATTATTATATATTTCTAATAAAGGGACTGATGAGATGATCTTTAAGTTTATTCAGCTCAGTATGGAGAGGGATAACCATAAGACAGTAAAAGATAGAAAGGGGATAAGAAAGGGGATAACTGTTAAGGCTTTCACAGGCGTGAGTAACGAGTTCCTGTTTCCGGCGTGACGATCGAGTCTGTCCCAAAAATACCTCTCAATGCACCCTCGCGGACTCGCGCTAAGGGCCCTATAGGTCTGCAAAACATGACGTCACCGAAGTGTGGACTCTGAGGAAGTCCACAAGTTCGGAGTGTGCCATTTGGGACAGGGCCTATAACAAGGACTATGGTGACTAACTAGATACTGACAAAATACTAGAAGACAATCAACTGATACAAGCAATAGTTTAACTGGACGAATACTCTTGACAGGTTAACAGGTTACTCACAAATCTGACACGGATTGACAGCAAACAATGAACCGACAAAGGACAGCAAACACAAGGGGATAATATAGAGAGACACTAATGACAAGGACAGGTGAAACTGACTAGACAATAATGACGAGACGAGGATAACAAGGAAACGAGACAACACAAGCACATGGCCAAAACAGCTGGCCATGCGCTTGCATACAAAACATGGGTCTGTCACAGTGTTGTTTTTGGCAGCCTTTTAGTTTTAGTCTTAGTCTAGTCTTTGGACGAAAATGCTTTTAAGTTTTAGTCACATTTTAGTCACTTATAAACGTAATAGTTTTAGTCAAGTTTTAGTCGACGAAAACACAAAAGGTTTTAGTTAAGTTTTAGTCGATGAAAACACCAAAAGGTTTTAGTCAAGTTTAATCAATTTTAGTAAATAAAAGTAGTCTTTAACAAATTAATTTAGTTTAAAAAGTAGTGGAAATGGGCTTAGGTTTGACAGATTTAGCAAGTGTTGCAATTCATAAAACAAGCTAACCTTACAACCTTTGCATAATAAACTAGACTTTCTCATTGATGGAGATGCAGTGCTGCCATTGTCAAGCTGTACTTCATTGTCACATTGGGCAGAAACCTTTTATCCCCATATTTCAAGTTATAGTTTTACCCCTGAATATTAAAAGCTATTTTCACTAGTTATCACAGGAATAAAGGAATGGTTTAAAGTTTAAACAGCAAAAACGTTGAGCTACTAGAACATTGTACACAGATAAAGTGGTAACAGTGGAATCACTGTTTTACTCCAAAAAAAGCCAAGAATAAAAACATTCTTACTTTGGAAATTGTGGCTTTATTTGAGAAATTGCTAGTGTAGTATGCAACAATAAGATGCATATTATTTGTAAACACAAACAGTATACAACCCAGTCTATCTTTAATTAACTTGAGCAAACTGCAAAGTTGCAAACATTCTGAAACAAAATAATAAAATAAATCTAATACTGAGGTGCATTGAACAAAGAATGCATACTTGAATATAAAGTATGAAACAAACATGACACTTGGAGTGTGTTGAACATAAAATTGAATAAGACAATCCCTGAATAAACACTGTATTTGGTCTTGGTTAGTTCTGTATTTTACACTTAAAGCCCTGTTTTAAGATCGTTTCTAATGAAATAGAACGGTTAAGATTGAAATTTGGACAAATGCTGTTGTCCCGAGAATTTTAGGTTTGTGTTTAGCACCCACACAATCATTCATAAAACGCATTAAACATTTACAAAGACGTCAAACTCACCGAGTGGTCAGGGATGTTCACTGATATGTTCACACAAACATCGCTGCAAAATATGCTTTCCAACAGGTTTTATCCTAGTTTATGTCCGATTCTATTGACATGACTTGGTACAAAAACTACCATTAAACCCTGTTTTGTTGTGTGGAATCTGGTGCGCGCGGCAACAGGTGTTCTGACCCATCGAGATTGCTATGTCGGTTATGCGCATGTGCAGACTCGTTTTTTTGTTTTTTTTTCAAAAGGTACATTTTCCTGTTCTAATGTATAATTTCCCTTTAAAAAATGCTTACTACCATATTAATATTTGTATGGTCCCGGTTATGCGCATCTGCAGACTCACAGTTTGTTTGTTTTTAACAAAAGGTACATGCTCCTGTTATAATGTATAATTTCCCTTTAAAAAATGCTTACTACCATATTGGTCCCGGTTATGCGCATCTGCAGACTCACAGTTTGTTTGTTTTTTTAACAAAAGGTACATGCTCCTGTTATAATGTATAATTTCCCTTTAAAAATGCTTACTACCATAGGAATATTTGTGCGAGTTAGCCAGCTGAAAAAAAAAACTGAAAGTTTCAATTAAGTTACTGTGAGGAAAGGTGTACTTTGACAAGTCAAAGATGAATATTTCATGATAATTTTTAATTTTCACACCGTTTTAAAAATAAAAACAGTAGTCTACAGTATACAGTAGCTACTTATAACTTAGAAATGTATTATAATTGTATTTCATATGTCTTTAATCGGCATTCTGTGATCAATTTGCGCTAAGGTAGCATTTTTCGACAAGGCAGCAAAAATCGACAGAACAGGTGTGCTGGGCTCACGCGATAGGAAACGGCAGCATTGCTGATACTTATTTTTAGCTCCATACAAGACCAATTTCACGAAAACAGGCATAAATTACATGCATTGTGAACGTCAGACTTATAATCATTTTCGTTCCGTCTCGTCTCGTCAGCGAAATTCTAAAACGTTCTCGTCATGTTTTAGTCACCTCAGAGCAACCGTTCCGTATAATACGAAATCGCTCCGCATTTGTCACATAAAAGTCTTGTTCCGTATTGAACTGATACGGAACGCACTTTGTTTCGTATTTTTGAGAATCACTTCAGTGCAAATCCATGACAGACATCTTCTAATATATCTCAGGCAGACTATAAATGAAGACCTCACCAGTTGAGCCACTCGTGATCGACTAGTTTTACCACAAATTAGTTAAAATATCCTCTTATCTAGAGTGATCTTGCCTGAGTTTAGATCGTGAACTTGAGTTTATAACGGCGTGGACGCAAAACCAGGACTGGAGTCAAAGCACATTCCTCTCTGCACTTTAAGCGTTCTGTTATCACTCCGATTCCGTCCACTACGGGTTTTCCAGTCTCACTCACAGGACTGCTCCCCCGCTACTATATAAATGCAAATTTTATCAACATTACACTGTAATATTTGAAAATTAAAATACTTTAGTCCTATTTCTACACTTGCAAGAAATAAACCCTTGAGCTTTTATTTAGGAGAAAACAGATAGGCTGATTGCATGATTAATTCAATAAAAAAAATATATAAAAAATCCATGGTTCATTGTTGTCAAAATGATCATGATAGCCTTCATATATATATAGAATATGTGGTACAGTCATTGAATAGGCATTTGCTATTCTATAAATTAATATAGACCTAATAAGTGATTATAATATGCGATAATATATGAATTCCAGGGGTCATTAATATACCCCCCACGGTCTCTCATACCCCCCTCCCCCCCGCTCCTTATTTTGAAATCAGAAAGTTGGCAACCCTACTCAGAGCTACTTTTAGCTGGTCATCGTCACGTTATCGTCACAAAAAAACGGTGCATCACTGACGAAAACACCACTGGTCTGTCATGATCCTGCCAAAATATTAGGAAAAACACGGACATGATGGCAGAATCATGACAAAACGATTTCAGATGATCAATAAGGGTCTTATCAAGCGAAATGATCGCTCATAAAAAAAAAACAAAGTTTAAGCTCAAATGGTTCGCCTTGCTCTGTTCTGTGTTAAACTCCTGTTCGAACTTGTTTATCAAAATGAACAAATCTTTTTTCACGTCATTTGGTTCATTCAACGAACAAAATGAACGAGTTGACTCGGGAAAAGATTTGTTCATTTTGATGAACGAGTTCGAACAGCAAAGTCACGAACGCTCATCACAGAACAGAGCAAGGCGAGCATGTGAGCTTATAAAACGTTTTTTTATTTAAATTTTTTTAAATGTTTCTTTTTTTTGAGCGATCGTTTCGCTCGATAAGACCCTTATTCATCGTCTGAAATCGTTTAAAGCCTTTTGAACAGTTTGCACTGAAACTGTCTTTTGGACCTTGAACCGTTTGGTTCCCACTTAAGTCCATTATATTTTTTCAACTGAAGAAAGAATGACATAGATATCTTGGATGACATGGGGGTGAGTAAATTATCAGCAAAAGTTTTTTTTTAAAGTGAACTACTTTAAAGGCAGGGTTTTTTATTATGCTGGCTGAAAGTATTTATATGTATATCTATCATCTGTGTAAGGCGCAGAACCATAAAATGTTCGTCCAATCATTGCATTCGGCCCAATTTCATAACTGCCGGTCGAAGTATATTTCACACTTCTCACGCAAACATCACGAGTCATCAGCGCGTTTCATGCTATGCAGAGTTAGGCAGACCTCAGACACTGAGCACCACACCCAAAACAGCAGCTATCTTTTACAGTTCATCCTGGACCAAAACAACAAGCTTATGCATCACACACACCTACAAGGTTCACACCATAACTACCATAATTTGGAAAAGATGGAAACCTGTGACGTTATACTCAGAGCGGTTTGTGACTCGAATTTATGTTTTGATGGCAACACTATCAACAGCGAAATGAATCTGCAGCAGTCAGTTGGTACAGGTCATTATTATTGTAATGTTATGTGCTTTGATACATGAGATAGCATCGTCTCTCATAATGTTTTTGTTTGCTCCCTGCTGTACGTGTGTTCATGTGTTTCGAAGGCGACATGGTTTTGGAGACACTCTGAAGGGAGGGTGGGATCTCATGCTTTCAAAGCTAGCTCTCTATTGCTAGCCTTCCTGAAAATTAACTACCCTACCTTTAAAATTCCATAATACTATTGCCTAAATAAATTGAAACCACGCGCCTTCGAAACACATGAACGTGTAAAGCAGGGAGCAAACAAAAGCGTTATGAGAGACTGTGTTAAACAACCTCATGTCTCAAAGCACATAACGTCATGGGTTTCCATCTTTTCCAAATTACGGTAGTAATTATAGCCGATTTATATTTGTAACCGACCAGCCAATTTTCTGATGTTTAGAAGAATATCAGTAACCAGACTGTTTCTGGTCTCATTGACTTCCATAGTATATTTGTTTCCTACTATATGGAAGTCAATGAGACCAGATACTGTCTGGTTACTGATATTCTTCTAAATATCAAAAAATCGGCTGAATGGATTTGAAAATGGTAAAACTCAACTGTTTAACTCTGGGGAGTGGTAAAATGAGCCTACTTCCAAAAAAAGTGGAGTATCCCTTTAATAAGATACTATATTTATGAATGTATATATTTAAAAAATGCTGATATCAGATATAGTGCATAAATATCCCTAGCATAACTACAGTATTGTGATCATTTGTCAGAGGCATTGTTATTTCAGTATAATTAAGATACCATAATAGTTTTTTATTAATAGTTTGAATTAGAATTTATTTTTATATTTATCATTTGAAATTTTGTTAAGTTAATTTTTGTTGGCAATGTTGTGTTTGTCATTTTTACTAGTGTTAAATCAAGTCAGAAAGGGTTGGTTCACCCAAAAATGAAAATTAAGTCATTATTTACTCACCCCATGCTGTACCAACCCCAAAAGACCTTTGATCGTCTTGGAACACAAATGAAGATATTTTTGATTAAATCTGAGAGGTGGATCACTGCTACTGCATAGGATGCCTAAGGGATTGAAACTTGACAGCCCAGAAAGTCATTAAAGAAATTTTTAAATATTCCATGTGCCTACAGTGGCTCAATTATAAGTTTATCAAGCGACAAGACTACTTTTTGTGTGGAAATAAAACAAAAATAACGACTTTATTCGACTATTCCATTACTTCCTTGTGGGCCTGAGATGAGAGTTCAAGAGATTTCCACGACGCATGCGCAAGAACTGAGATGAGGACGTTCTTCTTCGACTACTTCTTGTTACCGGCTGCTCACCGCTTAGGAGTACTACCGCCACCTACCGTATAAGATGACGTGCTGATATAGCCAGAAGAGCAAAACTTTCTGTTTACAAGCAGAAGACGCGCGCTGTACATACGCTTTTCAATTCATAAATATGTCTGCTGATTTCGACGTAGATGAAGACTTACATTTTTGATCCATACGGTCAGGGGCTGCATCATTGAGCTACAAAAATAATTGAGCCACTGTAGGCACATGGAATATTTAAACATTTTCTTTAATGACTTTCTGGGCCGTCAAGTTTCACTCCCTTAGGAGCCTATGTAGCAGTGATCCACCTCTCAAATTGAATAAAAAATATCTTCATTTGTGTTCCAAAGATGAACAAAGGTCTTACAGGGTTGGTACAACATGGGGGTGAGCAATAAATGACTTAATTTTCATTTTTAGGTGTGAACTAACCCTTTAAAGCTTATATATATATATATATATATATATATATATATATATATATATATATATATATATATATATATATATATATATTATAATTTTCCATTTCAGTCACAAAAGTTTTTTATTATGGTTTTAGTTTTATTTGTATAATAACCCTGCTCAGAGGATGCCTGAGCTAGTTTAAAAAAAAAGAAAGAAAAAAAATGTTCGTAACTTAAATATTACCAAGGTTATGCAAGATAAATACACGCTTGAATCAGATGAGAACAAACCTCAAAAAAGAAAAACTAGGCTATTCCGAAGACTAGACTTGAGACATTTCTATAAATGAAATCCAGTTAAGAATCTTTCAAAGCATATAGTGAAGAAAGCTTGTTTTGCAGCAAAACTACCCAAACATACAAAGAAGATCAATCTTCAGTAGTTCTGTGATTTAGAACAGCCTGTTATTTATCAGCATCTGTTGGGAACTATAAGTCTAGGCGATAATTATAAAGTTAGATCTCCAACCGTTCCCTTTAATATAAATGGTGTCAAAAAAGATTATATTGGGTGAATATAAAACCCAGTGTTCATATTAAAGACATCCTCAGATATACTGTAAAACAAAAGCAACATAAGATCAATCATTGCAAAAAAACAATGCATAATAAGTAACTTTGCCCTCAGGAATGTATCTTTTTGCACACATTGCTCCGTAAAAGTGCACTTAAAAGCTCTTGACTCTCAGTAGTGAGATGATAAAGTTTGCAAAGTCAGGTGTTAAGAGTTAAGGGTGTATGTTTCCCTCTACCCACAGGACCCTCAATACCCTCCAATTAATCACCCCACGAAACCCTGTCCACACCACTAATTGCCTCCCTCCACGTCCCTGCAGGACGAGGGCGAAGCAATTTAATGCAGCTCACAGCAATCAATAGCAATTAGGAGCATCCCTGACTAATCCCATTGAAAGCCGCGTCTTGGGAGAATGGCCAAAGAGGACCAGAAATCTTTCATTTTTAACCCTTGCAGAAACGAGAAGCAAAGAAAACAAAAACTTGCTTGCTTGAAAGCCCAAAAGGTTTGAGAATTAATTGCTCATTCATCTCTAAGGATATCTTTTCCCCATCTAATCTAAATGCCACCTCATCATCTGTAGAGTCACAGAAAGCTAGAATCCCATTATCTGTCCTGGTCTACATGAATATAATTTTTTTAAAAACAAAAGCCATCTAAGCCATTAGCATTGCATTTTAAAGTCTGATGAAGATGTAAGTTTTGTCTGGGGGACTATAAAACAAAATCCCATTAGATCTCTGAATGGTTGGCACACAAGTTGCGAGTCTGCTCCAAATACATGTAGGTCGTATCCTGAACAATGGCAAACATTAGAATTTTCTAGCTTTCGGATGGCATAATTTGACTGAGGAAAAAAGAACAAGCACAATAGACTCTAAAGAGCGTGCAAATCCTTTCTCAAGAGATTTGCCACGTGACTTGAATCTTCCGGCATAGTCGGGCTCTTTATTTTGCCTCGCATACAAAAGCTTGATGAAAACAGAGCAATTATGATGTCTCCATCTTCAGATACCGATAAAAAAACGAATTTCTTTTATGCAGATAATAGGTTTTATTTGATGTCATGAAGTTAAACACAATTGTACAGCAAGGATATGTTGGTCTAGGGCTCCGGCACTGGCAGGAGCTGGAAGGCAGCTATGCACTCCAGAAGCCACGTGGATGGAGCCGACCACACCTTACCTAACCGCACCTTCTGGGGTCTGTAGGAGTTCTGAGGATCATATAAGATATACTGGGTGCAGAGAATCTGGTCTGAACCGGGCTGAGCGTGGTAGGCCGCTGCGCTCAGGGTTTGCGTGACATCACTGTCATGCTTGGGCTGGCGATTCAGAAGCTGACCTCCGCCTGCTTTCACTAACTGAAGGAGCTCATGTTTAGGCGGTTTGAAGAAGGAGCCCAGCATGTAGAAGAAGCAGCCATCAAAGAGTGGAGGCAGCTAAAGATGAATGAGAAAAGGAGAACAATTTAGTACATAAAGCATCAATAAAATACCCAAGTAATCATCATCATCCTAAAATGGCCTGCATTGTAATTATTGGCATTTTGTTGAGCCATTGCCATTTTGATAGTGGAAGTGACAGGAAATTATTGGAAAGAGGGAGAAAGCTGAATGGGTCACAAAACGCACCAGATTTGAACCCACAATTCCCACGAGCAACAAAGCTCAATGTCTCTGAAGCGTGCAAACTGCCAAATCACAATTCAGACAGAAATATTTGCATTTTTAAAGGTGATGCATAAACACAGGTCATCGTCTGGTCACACAGGTCAAGACTGTTCCAGTCCTGATCAGAATTTTAAAAACTTTTATAGAGAAATTTCTAGCTGATTAAAAATTTGGGTCCCACTTTATATTAAGTGGCTTTAAGTACTATGTACTTACATTCGAAAATAAGTACAACATATTATTGTGGTCCTGTTGTACTGTAAAACACTTTTGCTGCTATTGAGGTGTGATATGGGTAAGGTTAGGGACAGGTGTGGTGGTATGGGTCGGTTTAAGGGTAGGTTAAGGTGTGAGGGATGGGTCAACTGTGTAATTACAAATGTAATTACATAAATTAATTACAGCTGTAATTACATTCTGGTATTTTTAAAATATAAGTACAATGTAAAAACATGTATGTACACAATAAGTCCATTGTATCAAATTATTAATTTCAATGTAAGTACATAGTACTTAAAGCCACTTAATATAAAGTGGGACCAAAATTTATTCAAATTTCAGGGAATTTTATAAAAATGTCTCTGATTATTCCACAGGAACCCTTAAAATAGAGCACTTCACAACTTAAAGTGTAATGAACTACCTGCCATAAATGGATAAAAGCAGGTGTAAAAGAAAGTGCTACATTATGGTTCAGTGAAAGTCTGAGCCACTTTCAGTGCTATTAATGAAAGTATCTGACAGGTCATCTGGGGTTAAGTGACAAGCTTCTGCTCTGGTGTGGTCTGAATGGTTCTGGGACAATGCCAGCTCAGGGAGCTGTAAGATGCCTGTAAGATGTGGGGTCACTGGCACACACTTGTTGAGAGGTCAACACGCTTGTATCAAGTCATTACAGTTGCACGATATCTGGGACACACTTGCAATTTCACACAAAAAATCTGCACAATTCATCAAATGTAAAACATTCTTTCCATTTGCTTTTCCTGCAAATTTTTTTTTTTAATAAGAAATTAATCATTTTATACAGCAAGGATGCATTAAATTGATCAAAAGTGACACAAAAGACTTTTAAACTTTACCATGTGTTACCTTTACACTTGCCATGTCACAAGTACCTTTACACTTACCATGTGACAATTTCAGTGTCACTTTTTTACACTGAAATTCAGCTTTACCATTGAATTAAAAAAATTCACAATATTACAGTTTTAACTGTATTTTTCAAATAGTTTTCTTTAAAAAAACATTCATAAAAGCCCAAACTTACACTAACCTAAAGGATTATTAGGAACACTGTACTAATACTGTGTTTGACCCCATTTCGCCTTCAGAACTGCCTTAAAGGGTACATATCATGCTTTTAAATCATTCATTTTTACTTATAAATCATACATTTGTGGTCTATATAAAGCATAACTGCAATGCTTGGGTCTGAATTCCTCATTATTATAGCTCCACAGGCCCCTTTTCTACCCCTTTTCTGATGTGCTTCTGTGAGCAAGTCTTTTCAATGTGGCCCCTTTAAATAAAAAGGCGTAAAGCCTTACCCCGCCTGCTTTCCAGGTCGCTGAGTTCACGGTGAGCTCAACTTTCTCCGCGTTTGGCCATTATTGTAGTTTGATAAGAGATACGATTACTATAGCTTCAAAGAACATTTTTATTCACACGTTAACAAAATGTCAACAACGGAAGACTTGTCCACCAAGCCTTACATATTCGAGCCAGAGTGAGCGATTTGAAAAAAAGATGCGACGAAGGCAAACCTGCAGAACGGCAGGTATGTAACTTAACTATGTTGTGTTATTAGTGAAAGTCGACTATTTCTCTTGTTAAAACAAGCACACTGACGAGATAAATGACTGCAGTCTGATCTTACCACTAAAAATCTGTATTGATAATAAAATGATAAGCTTACGTTTAGAAAGCATCAGGAAACACAGCAGCTAAATGATAGAAGTCGATCGGCAAACCCTTCTGTATACTGGCTGAGGTTGTTGAAGTGGGGATCCTTGAAGTGCTTCAGGTCACTACATCCAACAACCGAACATTTTGACAAGCCCTCTCGTAACTTCTGCATGATTGAGCTTGGACTACAAAATTGGAGCAAGAAATAATAATGGCGGATTGCTGGAAGTGTTGGACCGGTAGTCGATGTCCTTATTTGGCAGTTCCGCTGCAAATACGGTGACGTACTTGATCAAAAAACATCATAGACAACAGAAAATCTGAACAGGTTGAAAAATATGACCAAAACAGAATATAAAGATATAAACGAAGCACCTGAAGAAAATAATTTCATCTTTTCTGTACTTATAAACACTCCAAATCTACAACAAAATACATTTAAGGGCTAAAAAAGTGGATTTTGCATGATATGTCCCCTTTAATTCTACGTGGCATTGACTCAACAAGGTAGCCTGGCATGCCAGACCTACATCTAGATGTTAGGTCTGGAAACTTTTCATCGACAGGGCTCAATCCGAGGGGTGGGATAAATGGTTGTCTTTCAAATTCTCTCTTCACGCAATTGGATAGCGCTAAAGCCAATCAGAGCAATGAAGAAGGTGACGTACTCAGCGGAGCAAGTTGATATATTAAACTTATACCGCATCCAGTCCAGCTGTCAACATTGTATATTGAAAATAAGGGAGATTTCCGGAATCCATCCCCAACATAAGGGATTTTTGTTTTTTACACAACCCACAAACTTTAAAAATAAAACACTAATCATTAAAAGCCTAAAGTGTATAACTAGCCTACATGTGTGAGAGAGAAAGAGACAGTATGTGTGTGTTTGAGAGAGAAATAGACAGTGTGTCATTAAAAAAATAATATCATAGAGAATGTTTAAATACTAATATCAACTTACGAGGGAAACGGAGGCGGAGTAGTGGCGCTTCGGAGTGGTGGAGATAATTCGGGAGAGGTCCGTGCACCTTACCGATCAAAGCGCGCGCTGACATGGAGTAAAACCTTTATCCTCGACGACAAAATGACAAGTTGATAGTTTCGCCACAGCTTTTTTGTAACAGCGCTCGCGGCGCCGGCCGCATCCGAGGATGAACGACTTAAAACCAAATATGTCCGAGCTGGCTCTGACCGTCGCAACTCTGTCGTCATTATGTTAAGCCCGCAATAAGGGGCCTAAAGTGTGCCAAGAAAACATCCCCCACACCATTACACCACCACCAGCAGCCTGTACAGTGGTAACCAGGGATGATAGATCCATGTTCTCATTCTGTTTACGCCAAATTCTGACTCTACCATCTGAATGTCTCAACAGAAATCGAGACTCATCAGACCACGCAACATTTTTCCAGTCTTCAATTGTCCATTTTGGTGAGCTCTTGCAAATTGTAGCCTCTTTTTCCTATTTGTAGTGGAGATGAGTGGTACCTGGTGGGGTCTTCTGCTGTTGTAGCACATCCACCTTAAGGTGGCTTCACAAATGTTTTGCTGCATACCTCGGTTGTAACGAGTGGTTATTTTAGTCAAAGTTGCTCTTCTATCAGCTTGAATCAATTGGCCCATTCTCCTCTGACCTCTAGCATCAACAAGGCATTTTCGCCCACAGGACTGCCGCATACTAGATGTTTTTCCCTTTTCACACCATTCTTTGTAAACCCTAAAAATTGTCGTGCGTGAAAATCCCAGTAACTGAGTTGATTGTGAAATACTCAGACCGGCCCGTCTGGCACCAACAACCATGCCACGCTCAAGGTTCAGGTCAAGGTCTTGACCAGGACCACACCCAAAATGCACTGAAGCAACTGCCATGTGATTGGTTGATTAGATAATTGCATTAATGAGAAATTGAACAGGTGTTCCAAATAATCCTTTATGTGAGTGTATATACACTCACCGGCCACTTTATTAGGTACACCTGTCCAACTGCTCATTAACACTTAATTTCTAAGCAGCCAATCACATGGCGGCAACTCAGTGCATTTAGGCATGTAGACATGGTCAAGACAATCTCCTGCAGTTCAAACCGAGCATCAGTATGGGGAAGAAAGGTGATTTGAGTGACTTTGAACGTGGCATGATTGTTGGTGCCAGAAGGGCTGGTCTGAGTATTTCAGAAACTGCTAATCTACTGGGATTTTCACGCACAACCATCTCTAGGGTTTACAGAGAATGGTCCGAAAAAGAAAAAACATCCAGTGAGCGGCAGTTCTGTGGGCGGAAATGCCTTGTTGATGCCAGAGGTCAGAGGAGAATGGCCAGACTGGTTCGAGCTGGATAGAAGGGCAACAGTGACTCAAATAACCACCCGTTACAACCAAGGTGGGCAGAAGAGCATCTCTGAACGCACAGTACATCGAACTTTGAGGCAGATGGGCTACAGCAGCAGAAGACCACACCGGGAGCCACTCCTTTCAGCTAAGAACAGGAAACTGAGGCTACAATTTGCACAAGCTCATCGAAATTGGACAATAGAAGATTGTAAAAATGTTGCCTGGTCTGATGAGTCTCGATTTCTGCTGCGACATTCGGATGGTAGGGTCAGAATTTGGCGTCTACAACATGAAAGCATGGATCCATCCTGCCTTGTATCGACGGCTCAGGCTAGTGGTGGTGGTGTCATGGTGTGGGGAATATTTTCTTGGCACTCTTTGGGCCCCTTGGTACCAATTGAGCATCGCTGCAACGCCACAGCCTACCTGAGTATTGTTGCTGACCATGTCCATCCCTTTATGACCACAATGTACCCAACTTCTGATGGCTACTTTCAGCAGGATAATGCGCCATGTCATAAAGCTGGAATCATCTCAGACTGGTTTCTTGAACATGACAATGAGTTCGCTGTACTCAAATGGCCTCCACAGTCACCAGATCTTCAATCCAATAGAGCATCTTTGGGATGTGGTGGAACGGAAGATTCGCATCATGGATGTGCAGCCGACAAATCTGCGGCAACTGTGTGATGCCATCATGTCAATATGGACCAAACTCCCTGAGGAATGCTTCCAGCACCTTGTTGAATCTATGCCACAAAGAATTGAGGCAGTTCTGAAGGCAAAAGGGGTCCAACCCGTTACTAACATGGGGTACCTAATAAAGTGGCCGGTGAGATATACTACATGCTTAATTTTACATAAGTATCAAAATAATAAAGAATGTATTGTGAAAACATCACCTCGTCCTACAATACATCCAAAACCCTCCGTTTTTTATGTTAAATGACTGCAAAGATGCTGCTATTAAACTGCGTCACGGTCTTCTTGGCAATCGGAGCAGAACAGCAAGCTTGGCTTCTTTGCTGAATTGCATTTAAGCAGTACACCATGGCCTAAGGAGATCACCAGTGCCCTATATCGTCTCACAATGCACAGACCTCACAAAAAGTCACCAGTGTGTTGCCTCCCTTTGAATTCCCTGACCTCGAGGAAGTGCATGGCTTTCTAAACAAGCCACAATCCATAGCACAGTCAGTAATAAAAGCCAAGCCAGCCTGAGGAGAACAGATCAACATGGCAGATTGACAATGAGAGACCATTAAAGAGCAGGACCAGGAGAGGGTTTCACTCAGCCATTATTCCTCCTCTCTGGAGAGGAAAATGTGTCGATAACTGTTAGACCCGTCGCATGTTGGCCTGTCACTCACCAGGCTGCCTCTGTTCGCACGGGCACGAAGGGGCCCGTCACCTGCCTCGATATTCGCTCTCCCCGACCCAGCTGCCTGCCTGAAGGCTACAACACACCCCTGGAAAAGAGATTGAGAGTGAGAGAACAAAACATTACATATATAACCTAAACATTACATAACTTAGCAGCTATAAATCCGCATTTTCAAGGAATAGTTGAACAGAAATTCTTTCATTATTTACTCACCCTCATTTTAAACATGTATGCTATTTTTATTTGTTATTTTGAAATAAATATTCTCACACAAAGTTATTATATGGCTACATAATATCTAAAATATAGTGGCTAATACATTTTTTAAAGTTCTTTTACTGTGGCTAAAACATTTATCATTGTTATTTTACTGTGTTTTGGTCTGTTTTGAAGAATGACAGTCAAATGGAAAAAAGCAGCCCCCTTTTTTGTTTGATGGGGAAAGAAAAAAAGCACAAGGGCGAGAAAATAAAGACAGATTTTTTTATTTTTCGGGTAAACTTCTCAGTGTTAAAAGTTTCAGAGGCAAATATGTACAACAGCAGTGATGCAGCGTGTACTTAAGTTCTGCAAGTCTTATGCTGTATTTTACAACTTTCACTTGGGAAAATTAACAGAGCAGGACAAGATTTTCAGGGCAGGAGACGCACACCCTCAGAGGGGATGATCTCTCATTTTCTCTCTTATTCATTTCTATCAGGTAAAATTCTTCACAAAACGTCTTCAGCACCGTATACTACAAGTGATCTCTGCTGCACAAGGCTGTCCAAAAAGAAAAAAAAACAGCTCCTGCTTCACACACTTAAAAAACAAATCTTCCATCACAAGCCTTTTTCTCCTGCTGAACTCGTTTACAACTATTGATAGCGTTCTGCTCAGTTTGCCCTAGTTGTATGTCTGGCTGAAATGGCTCTTTCTCTGACTGAAGAGCTCTAGAGTAACAGGCAGCTATTGTCTGTTGTTCCAATGAGAATGACAGAAAAAGGACAAGGGGAATAAATGAGCACCTTGTACAGCATCTACAAATATTTATGAAGCCATTTAAGAGAAGAGCAAAGATGCTAGCTCGATCAATCATTGGCTTCTCTAACTGAAAGCCTGTCTTATATTTCTTTATATTGAAACAGGGTTATAAGAGTTTGCCATTTGTCTTTATTTTAATAATATTTAGAAATAGTGTGTGTTTGTGTGTGTGTGTGTATATATATATATATATATATATATATATATATATATATATATGTGTGTGTGTGTCTATGTATATGTATATGTATATGTATATATATTAGTGCTGTCAAACGATTAAAATATTTAATCACGATTAATCGCATTAATGCTATAGTTAACTCACGATTAATCACACATTTTTTATCTATTCTAAATATCTCTTGATTTCTTTTCTGTCCCAGTATTTTTTCTCATTTTAATGCTCTTATCAACATGGAAAACTGGATTGGCTTGCTTTGTGCAATTGATTATTAAAAACAACATTGTCATGTACTGTGTTTAATTTCACACTAGTGTTCTCACTTGGAGCAAATAATCTCTCACACAATGTAACGCTGTCCATCAATAAAAGGGTGAAAGAAATACTGATGAGGTCCTGATGTTGACGAGAGGGCAAAAGATTCGCTTTAGCGGTGTGTTTGTGTGTTTGGCCATCATCACACATGTTTCAGACTGGACGTGCAACAATGATGATATCTTCGTTCACAACGACAAACCATACAGATCATTTTGGTCTTTGTCAGTGGGACCATTTGGCAACTTTTTAAAAGAAAACTTTCCATTCAGAATCTTACCGGCATCAATTTCAGCGTCTCGCGCTCGGCATCCACTCAAAACGTAACGTTAATCAATTATTTGGCCGGCTCGCAAGCCCAAACAAGTGTGTGTGGCGTGCCTGTTGTTTTGTTTCCGGTCTAGCTAGATCCGCTTGCGCATTGGTTCGACAAAACGTCCTCGTGTGGCACAAGCCATTGCAATGAATGCGCTTTCATAGCGCAGCGCCGCACATGTTACGTCCTATTGCAAAAGCATGTGAAAAAAAAACTACAAAGTTTGCTAGGACTAAAAGACCGTTAATTGCGCAATAAATAAATTGACGCTGTAAAAATGGGTTTGCGTTAATGCCGTTAATAACTTGCTCATATATATATATATGTATATATAATAAAAAATAAACTGGATTTTAAACGAATTAAATTCGTAAGACAATTCGTAAGTAAAATGAATATATATATTAAAAAATCATTCACACACATACTTAAAAGGTCTTTGAAATACAGTAAAGACATAATGTAACAAAATGTAATGTTTCTATTTCAAATAAATGCTGTTCTTTTGTACTTTCTTTTCATCAAAGACAACAACTATTAGTGGCCAAATCTTCACACCACAAACTGACAAATACATATTAACAGCAAACACACACACTCTTCCCCATCCTTCTCTCTGCTCTCGGGGGAAAAGTCTCCATACTCATCCTTTCCAATCAACCTAATTCCTGTCGGCTTGATCCTATCTCCATTTATCTCCTTCAAGACATTTCTTTCTTCTGTTGTACCTGGACTTCACACACTGGTACCTTTCCCACAGTATTTAAGCAGGCTCAGATAACTCCACTGCTTAACCCCTAAACCGGCAACATGCATCACCAGGGTTTCTGCAGGTTTCACAAAGTCAAATTTAAGACTTTTAAGACCTTTTTAAGACCAAAATGAATTAAATTTAAGGCCTATATCATGAAAAAAAAAAACGTACAAAGGAAACGCGTAACGAAGTCTCAAAATTATTCGCAAAGTAATTTAATTTATTCAAACTGAACATTCAGCGAAAATCAGTACAAACAGTCCCGTGATTTTGGAAATTTGTTACGTTTCTGTTTTTATAAAATCTCCTTTTCCAAAGCGCGTAATGTAGGCCGCTTTATCTTTCCCGCACCTGAAGGAAACATCGTTTTGAAACACAGACGAAACATCGTCTGTGGTATCTATATATATATATAAATAAAAACATTCCAAAGTGCTGTGGGATCATTTCAATGAGATTTACATGGACATGGGAAAATTAAGACCCGTTAAAAAGATTTAAGACCTAGAACAAAATACTTCAGCAAATGTAAGACTTTTTAAGGCCTTAAATTGTGATTTTGAAATTTTAGACTTTTTAGACTTTAGACCCCGCGGAAACCCTGATCACATAATACATTCTCTTTAATCTCTTGTAGAATGCATGAGAAAGTATTTTTCATCCAGTTCTGTTATCATTATCATAGTTGAGTCTGTTTATAGTATGTGGGTCACATGACTTGGTTCAAATTTTATGTGCTCAGTAGAAATCTTGTTCCAGGAACGAGGCTCTATAAAGATCATTATAGGCTCCATGTACACAGTCTACCTTCTTAATCTATGGGTTCCGAGTTAAAAAACTGTGCAAATGTTAATATTCCCATATAACACTGACATTATTAAGCTGTGTTAACTCCATCTTTGCATTTTTACTGCAGGGTTTCACATGGCTAATTTTATTTTAGAACAGGGGTGATCAAACCTGCAGGACAGTGGACCTCAAGGGCTAGAGTTGCCCTTAGGTTGAAGACAAAACAATTCAGCTCTAGTAAAAATACAAGAAATGTATATGCCTCAATTTTAGGACACTTAGAAATATAATACATAATAATATTTATCATATAATTTTTTTTGCAACAAACAAATCATAGAAACATTGATTAGCTTTTTTTATACCATCATAGCAATGTATCCTAGGAGATACAACTCTATACAACAAATATTAAAAACATTTCCTTCTGGATATGTTTAACTAAATTTAAATGTCATAAAGTGACATGAATTGACTTTTTGTTGATCATTTTCCACTCTTGCCTGTGTTTAAGGGTTAAGAAGCCCACTCTAAATCCAGCATTTTTAGAAAACTACAGACCGGTATGCCTTCTTCCATTCATTGCTAAGACACTTGAGAAAGTCACGTTCAAGGAAATCTCCACCTTTCTCACAAAGAACAACCTCCTGGACAATGACCCAATGGTTTCAAAAGCGGCCACTCAACCGGAGACTGCCTTGATCTCGGTTATTGAAGCTCTACAACTGGCAAAAGCAGCTTCCAAATCATCAGTACTCATCTTACTGGATCTGTCTGCTTCTTTTGACATGGTTAACCCCAAGATCTTTCCGTCAAACCCTCGTGACAATAGGAATCTCACTCCAGTGGTTCAAGTCGTACTTCTCAAGTAGGTCCTTCAGGGTGTTTTTGAAGGGTAAGTGGTCCAAGTTGCAACATCTAGCTACACGGGTGCCTCAGGGCTCAGTGCTTGGACCACTTCTCTTCTTCATCTACCAATTGTTTTCTTGTTTTGTAAATAAATTGGTTTAATGTTTGAAGCATTTGTTGTTTGCCTCTTTTATGTTGTGGTATATGAGCCAGCCATAACAGACATCAACAGGATCTGTCATTCAGAAACCTGGCTTTTCCTATGCTGAAGACATACAACTCACCTTTCAATACAGCCCAGATGATCGATGAGCTGCCCGGATCTCAGTCTGCATGACAGACATTTATTGCTGAACCACCACCTTCAACTCACCCTTGCAAAGACAGAACAGCATGTGATCTCAACCAATCCCAACACTTCATCAGTAAATTCAGCTAGGTTCATTATCCATAACTTCTTACAGGCCAGTCAGGAACCTCAGAATTTTAAAATGATGTATATAATTTTTTAACGTTATTTACATTATTATTAACATAAAATAACCATGACCTTAAGTTTGCTTTTCAACCCTTTTAATTTTAATTCGTCAATTAAAATGTTGTTCAATAACTATTTTCATATACAATAATACTAATATAGAATAAAATAAACACAATACCAAGTGCAAACGGGTCAGGAATGAAAATCAAATTAAAGGGGTGACCAATCATTTTTGTCCACATCCCACTGTAGTCTCTTATCGTAATGGAATAACCCACTTTAGATTAAAACTTTTCCGTTGTGGAAGAGTGCCACTGAGCCATTAGCAGGATTAGTATTCTTGCATCCAAAGTGTCACTGTGTATCGCTATCTCTAACCAGCCAAGCCCATAGTCTCAAAACACCTATAGGAACAAGTGCAAGCACAAGCAGAATCCTCCATAGTAATCATAAGCTGTAATTGCACTTCCTCTGCCTCTTTAATTATGGCGTTCATTTCCCGGGACCCCGCTGAGGGCGGTGGCGGTGAGAATGCTACATCCCAGGGTTAATCCGACTCTCTCTCTGGACGATCAGGGCCAGGTTGTTAGCCGAGCACCAAAGAGCCATTAGCATATTAGCTAATTAGATTCACGATGATGGGAGACATCGAAGCTCAGCATGCGTGTGTGCGGTGGGTGGCTGTGGATCATGGCGCTGGCAGCTCACACACTCATGGGCACTGAACCATGATGCTGTGAGCCATGGAGACCCATACAGAAAAGCTCAGGCAGAATATCAAGAGCTCAAACATTGTGGCACAGACAGAGAGCTAAACTGAATGATGTACACTCACTAATTCTTCCATTTCAGTCATTATTTTATGGTTGCACAAAAATCACAGCGAATGTTCATTTAAATGGCGGTTTAATAAAAATGCAACATTTCATGATACTGCAACAAAGATTGAAGGGTAAAAAAACAAAGAGTCTCCAATTTCAAGGAGCTATATGTAGAATTCTAAAACCCTTGTTATTAAACCGTTGTTAATAGCGACACCAGTGGCCATTAGGGATGGAACGATAACCGGTTCTGCGATAAACCACGATAAAATATACTGACGGTAAGTATTATCGTTTAAAATGTAATTATCATTAAAGCCGTGTTTGATTATCGCGATTATTTTAAATAATTCACTGTAAATCCTGTCGGCCAGTCTGACGTCAGCCGCGCGCTGCACGCAATGTTTACTATCGAGAAGGTATGGCGGAAGGCAGTGACCGTGCTTGGGAGATTCAGCCTTTTAAGAGGACCAAATCTGGGGTGTGGTCATAGTTAGGCTTTTACAAAAGTCCTGAGGGAAACTTGATCGAGGATAGTCAACCTGTCTGCAGAACAAAAAGTCACTGTCCAAAAGAAACACTTAAAATCTGCCGAGTCGTCTACTTGTGTAACCATCACCCGCTGTTGTATAGAACGCAAGGCAAGTTTACTTCGACCTCAATACCAAAACTACGTCTGGGAAACAATTGGGAACGAATGTTGTTTGAGTTTAAACATTTTATGTCACTCACTTGAAATAGAAGGTGAAGCTTCCGCAAAGAAAATTTTGCAGCAAGCGTTTTGAGCCGACGAACGAACAACTTCAAATAAGATTATTATTAAGAGTGACGTTTTAAGGGATAGTAATGTATAGATACATCACGTATTACACTCGATTTAGATTTTTTACCACATAATTAGGGGGACATATTGAATTGATAATGAGTTTAGCTAATGGTTTAAATCTTACCCGTTTATAAATTCATTTAGTAAAACAATCGTCCAGACAAGATATCACACCAATATTATCAAACTCTCTAAACACTAAATCAACTCTGATTTCACTTTCAAAACAATCAAAAACTGGAGACGCAAGACGGCCGGCAAGTTGTATTTGAATGAAACGAGCGCGTGTCCGTTGTGATATTGATGTGCGCTGTGTGTGTAATAATGCGTTGCTATTGACGACGGGCATTATAAAGTAAGGAAATTCCATAGAATAGAATCTTGCTTAAAAAAACTGCATAGAGCTGCTTGTTTATTTGTTGTTTGTTGATTTTCATTTATAAAACTTGTAGAAATGTTTTCAGTGTGAGCATCAGTTCTTTTTGAACACTTTCATCTAATTTTAAGAAAACCGTGATAATATTGATAATCGCAATAATTTTGGACACCACAATCGTGATATGAAATTTTCATACCGTCCCATCCCTAGTGGCCATTAAATTAATTGCAGCCAGCAACTCGAGCACACGTAACATACATGATTTTGATTTAATGCCTGATATGAAAAGGCGAAGTTCTTTTTAAGCATTCGTTTCATAAGTCTTAGAATGGAAGATCAGGAACGCACGTAAATGTTACACATCCTTTGATTTTCCTTATGTCCTTGAGTCCTTCATATAAAAATAAGTCTACAGGCTTTCATAGATTATCTATGACTTTCATAGACAACCTAAAAGTCGTGTTTTTTTTTAAGTTTAGTTACAAGATGTTCACACATTGGCAATAAAAAAGCTAATAATACATAAAAATTATTATAGCCCCTTTAAGTCCTTACTCATGCTCTGCCAAGGAAAATAGTTACTCTTTAATATTGTTAATACCTGCTCAAAGTCAGATGTCTATTTTTTTCTTTACTACTCCTACCTGAATTGTTATTTTAAAGATTAGTTCAGTTTTGGTACAAGCAAGTTGAAAAAAATTGTCATATTTTTTATCAATAAAAATAATTATAATAAACTATTATATGAAAACATTGATTAAATAACAGTATTCATATTTAAATTAATACTGATTTATAATATAATAATGATTATTATTATTATTATTATTATTTGAAAGTATTGTTATAAGAAGCTTTTTTGTAATCCATTACAATATTTGTATTCTTATTCAGATTTGTTTTCTCATCATTCAATAATATTATAAATAATATGTAATTAATAATTATTAAATAATAATAATAATAATAATAATAATAGTAAAACAATTATATGAAAATATTGTAATATAAAAAAGCTTTTCCATTCTAACAATATTTCCATTCTTATGCTAAATATGATTCTTATTTTATCACTACTATTATATATAATATATTAATATTATAATATATTAATATTATATTATATAATATTTATAATTAATAATAATAATAAAGCTTTAAGAGTTTTAGTGTGTAGCTGACAATAGTTTTTACACTATTGTAAAATATTTTTTATGTCCCTTCGTAAACCCAGTCTTACCTTATTTGCATAATAACTAGAGGCAGGTTAGAAAACGCTTAAAATTAGGTGAATGCTAAAAAGTAAATCTGGAGCACTTGAAACACACTATAGATTTATATCATGATACATCAAGCATTTCTAATATCCAGCAAGTAACATTTCCACCACAAGCCTTTTACAACTGTCCGTATCTTATAGGGAGAACTGATAGATAATGCCATAAAACTGCCATCAAAAGGTGTTGTCTACTGTGGGCTGGATATTAAATATGAATAGCAAATATGTTAACAATAACCAAAATAAAAAAATAGATAGCTTGGAGAGCAAACACCTCATCAGCAATGAAACCTCTAGGCTGCGAAGAATGGCAGAGCACTTCTGATGTTGCTCACGCATAGAGCGAAAATGAATTCAGCACAGAAGGAAGACTCAAAAAAGGAAGGGATTACTTGAATCAGAGCTAAATTAATGGGGATGGTTTCAAGTCTATGGATTTTCACTATTAAAATGAAGATGTGAGAAATCATATGGAAATATCAATCGCTAATTAGTTCACTAGAAAAGTACCACATGCTAAATTTATAGCTGCATTAAATGGAATAGAAAACCATTTCCAAACATATGGTTTGTCCAATCGAAATAGACTTTGCTCATCAAGAACACCTAAATCCTCACCAAAACACGTTTGCAAATCTGGACATAAGCAGGCGCAAGTAGATCTATTTCTTTGGGGACTGTATTATAAGTTATATTATAAGAGTTCAAATAGAGACATAGTACTAGTATTCATGTAAACTTACCAAACTAAGCATAAACTATCTTATGTAAAGCTTTGAATAATTACTGTGCACTTACAGCTGAAACGGAGCATCCAGCAGCCGTTGAGGACTCCCTGCAGAGTGGTCAGGGTAGAGGGCATGATGGAAACATCTGGTACAACCACATGGGTGACTGGAGAGACATTTAATCAAAGAATAAAGCAATTAATCACACGAAATAAACAAATAAATGACTAGTAATATGGTAATATATAACATCTGTATTTATTTCTGTTGAGAACAGAAACATACTCAGTTACAACGTAACCTTGGTTCGAGAAGAGGGAACGAGGACTGCATAATATCTTACGCTAGGCGAAATCCTCTTTTCCACAAGATATTGAAGCCAAACATTTTCCTTAATTTTGAGTTAACGTAAAACGCATTGCGGCAGCATACAGACATAGGCAAGACGGCTTGTGTGCTTATTGGCTAACTTGAGGCAACTGCAGCAGCCTATCGAGAGAGGCCCTTGGTGATGTCAAATCTAATGGGGGTGTTCGCGCCCACTAAGTCACGTCCCGCCAACAGAGGCGTGGCCTGGGCCTATAAATATAGCTCGATGGGCTGATATAATCTGGTTTTTCATCGCCAAAGCGAACCAGAGCGCGTCTGCAGGCACGGCAAAGATATGCAGTACTCGTTCCCTCTTCTATAGAGAACCGAGGTTACCGGTAGTAACCGATAGGCTTGCCACGGTAGTCGGTGTTACCGGTGTTACCGGTGTTCAGTCGCAACACCAGTTTCATGACATGCCCACCGCGGCTGGCATGTGAAAAAAAAAAGTTTAAAGCCTTAAAAATATTGAACGCAATTATGCAGTAGTTGTTAAATCCTGCCTATTAACACACACACACAACCCACAGAAAAGGCGCACGTCGGTATCGAGTTCTCTTTCGGGCTTGAACAAACCATAACACACAAATCATGCCAAAATGTCCATAAGAGCAGTCTTAAACGAACGTAGAGATTTGTGAGAAAATGGGACGCGTGTCAGATCGCGTCTCTGTCAGCAACGGCTGTCCGAATTCGCTCACTCGTTTTTACTTACTCCTTCTCATTCACTCCTTCAAGTGAACAGTATTAGTGGACTAATGTAGGGAATAGGCCTAGTAAATGAGGGTTTTGGGGGCGATTTTGGATTCAACCCATGTTCTCAAGCAGTGAAAAATAGAGGACACTGACAACGCGTTGACAGACAGGACCGAGCAGGTAATATTTAATATGAAACAGTCTCAACTTTCAAATTTGGTCAGTCAAAGAAAATCAAACAATAAATAGGCCTACCGTTTTGTGGCTCTTTAATGTGTCGTGACAGATTGCCTGATAAAGCCAAGTTCCACCGACGTTAATCTCCTCCTGACTGCTTTCTGACTGATCCTGTCAGATCATGTCTGTCAATCAAACTCCAAGCGAAGGATGAATTGATGCTAATTTAAAAGTGAAAGTTAGTTTTGTTTTCAAACTAGCGCATATTCAGGGCACAATAACAAAACAGTTCTTTCCCACACTACCGCACAGCTATGTGTGCCCGTGAAAACGTGCACATTTTACGTTTGCCTTTAAATTAGCGATTTCAAAGCCCCGCTGGTGAGACACGGTATTACCGGTGTTGTCACACGTCGATTAACCGGTGAGAAATATCCTCACCGTCACAACACTAGTAACAGAGTACGTTCTCTTACGAGAGGTTCTCTCGTACTGTGCAATATCTTACGCGAAGGGAACACAGTGTAGAAACCTTAAACTGTCTTAGCTCGCCATCCAGTAGAGGGCAGGCAGAAGATACAGCTTCTTCTACTGGAGGAAGAGAGCTGGTATCCTCTGTTTCTAGCACCGTCCACCACGGAGAATGCACTGAAACAGAGGAATGCACTCTGGCTGAGAAGGGCGCATCTCAAGACTTCGCTGACTTCTTCATGAAGTTCAGGAAGAAATGCGCAGGCCTAGAAGATGGAGCGCGGTCCCTTTGCAGGAAACATCCATCCAGTTGGTCGTGCGTGGGCGCCACCCACTCAAGGCAAACCTCGTCCTGTGAGAGCAGACACATCAGCTCGGATTCCGAAGCTGGCCCGTTCCTTGACGGGGGTTAGGTCAACAGAACTCACCCAATCCTCACTGTCCGATGGCAGGATAGAGCAGCTGGCCTCCTCTACAGATGCAGCTATCTTGTCATCATTGATTGCGGAAGCGCGGCGGATGGCGGCCATTGTCCGTCAGTGGGCGACTCTGAGTGAAGCTTGTGAAGTTGGCGGGTGAACCAGGCAAGCTTTCACAGGCTGGAGAAGGCTTGGGGACCCACTATAGTGCCGTGCACTATAGCACGGCACTATAGCGGGCGGAAGTGCTTACTCGGAGAAAAATGCCAGGCGAGACCTCAATCACCATGGCCAATAGCTCGCAATGACGGCAGCCGCCGTGCAGCGAGCGCGAGAGCTGCATGATCCTTACCCGGACAGGAAACGCAGATGAAATGGTGGTCCCCGTCGCTGAGTGCGGCTTGGCATGAGCCATAGGAACAGGGCATCATTAAAAAGACGCTGCTCTTTTAAATGAGAGAGTGTGAGTTGCAGTGGCGAACACACTCGGGGCAGAGCAAAAGGATATAAACGCCGGAAAGCCCAAGCAGGTACGGCGACTGAAGGCGGGGAGATGAAGGCCAGCGGCTTCAGATGCAAAGGCTCATCCGAGAAAACTTTCAATTCGGATCCAGCGATGCGTGAGCTTTGCTAAAGAGATGAAAAATCTGATTAGATCAGCAGATCGAGCAGTATTTATAGGCCCAGGTCACGACCGTTTCGGCGGGATGTGACGTAGTGGGCGCAAAGTATCCCCATTGGGGCATCACCAAGGGCCTCTCTCGTTAGACTGCTGCAGTTGCCGCAAGACAGCCAGAAGCACGTGAGCCATCTTACCTATGTCCGCATTCTGACTGACTTTCAGTTATTTTAGAAATGTCTAGACCCTTCAGTGGATATAATGTGAAGAAATGGGGTCCAGCTCCTTCAAGTCCCAAAAATGTGCATACATCCTTCACAATAGTCATCCATCCGGCTCCAGGGTGATAAACGAAGGTCTTATGAGGGTAATCAGTGTGGTATTGTCGTAAAATATACATATTTAAAACTTTATAAATGAAAATATTTGACTTCCGGCAACGAGTCGACGTACGTTCAGGGGCATGGAGTCGGCGCACGTAGCGTAGGAACCATTGTGACGTCGCAACGCTTCCTACGCTGACATCCTACCTCGTACGCCGACTTTCATCACCCGTGAACGTACGTCAGCGTAGGAACCGTCGTGACGACCGCTGCTGGAAGTCAGATATTTTCATTTATAAACTTTTAAATATGTATATTTTTACGACAATACGTATCGATTATCCTCAGAAGGCCTTCGTTTATCACCCTGGAGCCGGATGGATTACTTTTGTGAAGGATTTATGCACATTTTTGGGACTTGGAGCTGGACCCCATTTCTTCACATTATAGCCACTGAAGGGCCTAAGACATTTTCTAAAATAACTGAAAATGTGTTCGTCTGAAACAAGATCTGACATATGCATCTCGAACGGCTTGAGGGCGAGTAATGCATGGTTTAAATATCATATCTTTGGTCGAACTTTCCTTTAAGGATAATTTTTGGCTTCAATATGTCATTGTAATTATTAAATATTCATAGGTTATGTCTAAAGCTCACTTGAATTCATTCATGATCATCAGATGTGGCATTATGATTCCTCAAAAAGCGGTGTGAAATTAAAATACTGTCAGTTAAGCTGTTGATTAACCAGGTAGTTGTCTTTGTTACTCTCAGTGTTATTTTAGTAGTATCTATTATATATACACTAGTATAGTACTAATATTTTGAAATCACTTTTATTTTTATAGTTTCAGTTTTTAGTAATTTTACATGCCATTATCATTTGTATTAGTTTTTATTATTTCGATTTATTTTTCATTTATTTTTATTTCAGTTTCAGTACTTCAACTCAAACTTTTTTTCAGTTACACACAAAGAATTGTTTTGTTGTACATGCTGCCTTAAAAAATTTTCAATCAAAGGGACAAAAAAATTAAATGAAAATGTCAATGCTTTTGCGTTTTATAGCAAATGTTTTGCGACCTCGAGAAACTTTTGAGTTCTTTGCGAGTGAACGCAAAGTTTCTCAAGGGAACGGAAAAGTTTTACGAGGGGAAAGCAAAAGCATTGACATTTTTTTCTCCCATCTCATATTTTTTATTCCATCACCATATTCCTTTAGGTGCTCTGTAAATATTTTAATTTTGAGTTTTATTTAATTTACCCAACTATCTTTATAGTTTTAATACAATTGATGTAACAACACTGCACACAATAGACAAAGACACTAAATAGAAGCACCTAATATACAGTAGAAGTAGTCTGCTACACTTCGTCAAGCCCAGGGATCCTTTTAATTCTAGAAAACGCAAAGCTCCCCTCTTTGTTGAGACAAACGCACAGCCTACATTCTTCGAGAAAATTGCATTTTGCCCTTTTTTTCAGCAATGTGCAGCGTATGAGAAACCGCTTCAATTACTTTAATTCTACTCTGTTTCAACTTTGATTGCTCAGAAGACTGAGACACTGCACATTGTTTGTCTGTTGGTGTGATTTCTGGAGGAGTAAAAAGTCTCTGCGAGAGCTACATTTGTCACTGAAAGTGCTGGTTTCATAATGTATGATTTCATAATATCCCTCTTATGCTCCAGCTGGATGTCTTGTAATGCTCTTCTATGTGACGGAAGAAAGCAAAGAAAGAAGAGACACTTCATTTCACTGCTCAGAAAATGCTTCAATGTTCGTCTCTAAGGGTTGAGCCGACCACAAAGTGTTGGAATAATACTATATAAACACACAAAAATATTAAGACCTGGCATGCAATTAAATTTGACATTTATTACTGATTAAATGCCAAATATTTCATGATAATATGTATTAAATGATTATATGAAGGAAAATCAGCATGTCAAAAAATCTTGTTTCGAATGATTTTTTCAAGCACATAAACTATCCAACACCATTGGTGATATAAACACTCATATGCTTATGCATATGTACATAAGCTTATTCTGCCATCATGTTAATTTGATTGGTCCATTGTTTTGAACCTGATATTAGACAGTGGTGGATTAAAAAAAATAAAATAAAATAATAACATTTATCAAAATGTATTAAACAGTATTTTACTACGGCTTTGAATGTGGTTCTTCCAATCAGAATTTTGTCAAAATTATCAATAATGATTTTGCTGTTGAGTATTTTGTTTGCAACTAATGTTTAATAATATGAAGCTGTTTTGTCTTCATTTGTAATTTTGTTTTCATAAGTTAAGACATTTTTTTTCATAGATTTTGGTTCATGTATAAGATTTTTAGGTAACACTTTACAATAAGGTTCGTTAGTTAACATTAGTTAACTACATTAGCTAATATGAACTAATAATGAATAGCACATATATAGCATTTGTTAATCTTTGTTAATGTTATTTTCAACATTTACTAATACTTGATTAAAATTGTTAACATTAGTTAATGCACCGTGAACTAACATGAACAAACAATGAACAGCTGTATTTTCATGAACTAACATTAACAAAGATGAACAAATGCAGTAACTAATGTATTGCTCATGGTTAGTTCATGTTAGTAAATACATTAATTAATGTTAACTAATGAACCTTATTGTAAAGTTATTACCGATTTTTATAAGAAAGAAATACTTTTATCCAGAAATACATTGTCAAAAATGACAGTAAAGACAAAATCGTTTGACTATTCCTTTTAACTCTTAATGAAAATTAAGTCTAAGTCTGTTAGAATAATCAAATATAACAATTTATTACTTAATTACAATTTCAATTTCATAATCAATTGAAAGGATCAATGCAAACCAATGTTCTAGAACAAAGAGGAAAATCCTTTACCCGACATTATCGTCTCAGCGACTCAGCATTCACGGGCTGATCTGAGATACAAGAAAAGCCTTGATCGCTCGTTGCATTTCATTATATAGCCAGGCCTCATTTCAAATGTAAACAAAGGTTTCCAGTGGGAATTGACCAGTGGGTAACCATTTGCTAGTGGTAAATTTGCATTCAGACAAATGGTCAGAAGGTGTTAACTCAGACACACCCTTCTGTGTGCAAGATACTTCTATATTCTTAAGAACTTTATTACCTTTTGATTTACTTCTTTTGACATTTTCCCAGTAACCCTGAGACCTTTAAAATTATACTAAGCACAATCCTTAATGATAATCATTCACATTAAAACCATATATATAGAGGGAATGCATTGACGTCACTTTCCCGCCGGAACAACCCCCCTCAGCCTGACTGAGCGGCAATACATCTGCTGCGTGACTGGATTTAATAGGGAAAACTGCGAAAATGCGACTTAAAACGAAAATTTTATCAATTTAAACTAAATGTTGGACTCAATATAGTGTTCCTTACAACTTACTAAAGATCCAGTGATCCAAGGATATTGACATGCAGACAGGAATCGTGTTGCCTGACATTCATGTTTGCCTGATTTCGACGTCGGGGAAATAAAAGCAATATAGACGGTAAACATAAAGCAAATTTGCTTGTGAACGCTTTATATAAATACAATATAGGTCTAAATCCGGGTGATCACTTATATCAGTGTTATATATAGCCTATATATCATCATGTCGTCCAGCCATAAAACTTTATAGTTTTTTTTTTTGGTCAGTGTTTATTAAGAAACATCCAATAATGCAGAATATGCAATGATAAATATTTAATTGATGAGTTGTTAATATATATATAACAATACAAAATACTGTATATGGGTATGGTTTTCCAGCTAAATTCAGCATATTGACACAAAATGATAACTGCAGATCCACCTTTCACTGACTGGAGTCCAGTTGTTTCTGTGAATTACAGCGATCCATTTGCACCTCTTTCTATCGCAGTCTGTAAAAATATACCTCCGATTTATTGTCAAATCTAGTTGTACAGTCAATCGCAAAGCTCTTTCCCACTTTATGTGTTGTGTTTGTTTTTTGCGGCATTCATGCTGAAAACATATACAGCCACTCAGGTTT
This sequence comes from Hybognathus amarus, assembly GCA_030378365.1. Lineage (NCBI taxonomy): Eukaryota > Metazoa > Chordata > Actinopteri > Cypriniformes > Leuciscidae > Hybognathus > Hybognathus amarus. The sequence continues at coordinate 217,366 of JAQIUQ010004979.1, read as the reverse complement.
TTTGCCACTCACTGTGAGAACTGCAGGCACGTGACCGGACGGTGACCGGACGTGCATTCCCTCTATTCTTGTGTGAGGTTTAAGTGTTACTGAGAGAAAGAGAGAGAAGATGTAGATGAGGTGAGACTTGTTTCAAAGGAAGAGGGGGAGGGAGTCGAGTGTTCATTTCCAACAAGATCCTTTCTTTCATAGACCACTGGTCAGATATTTTCTCTTCAACCAGTTTTTTCAGCCTTACACCAAACCCAAACTTTTAAACAGTAGAGGATACCATTTCCATGATATAAAATGACTCATACTATGATACACCGGCACTCACTCATTCCTTTACATAAAGCTCAAAGGAGATGTACCTGCACTTGAAAAGGACTTCACTTGTTTTCCTCCAAGGAGTTGAGCAGCTTTGGCAAGCTGCTTCTGCTGAGTCTGCGTCAGCTGACTGCCAATCAAAACCACTGGACCCGTCTTCCGCACACAGCCTGCAGCCTGCAAGAATGCAAATAAACTATACCGCACACTTCATTTGCATTTATGCTCTTGACAAATGTGGTCTAAAAGAAACATACAAGATAAAGTGCAAAATACCAGCAATTTTAGTCTGTCTGTTTACAGTGTGTCTATTTGTTTCGGGTCGTGTACCTTATTGAAGCTTGCGCAGAGGCTCAGGGTGGTTGTTAAAGCTTTCGGGGCCATTCTTAGGACCTCCTGCATTTCAGGAGTCAGTGCATAATCCACCGGCCGCAGGCCAAGCATATTTCTGAGAAACACAGACGTATGTATAGTTTATGCAAAGTACACTTTATTAAAAAGAAAAACATTTTCAAGGACATATTTGACATTCTGTGTATGCTAGATGTTTTTCTGTTAAGCCTGCTAATACATTGTGCACACAGAAAAGTTAGTGCTTCAACTAGCCTGAAATAAATAAGCCTCACAAAACTTGCCACAAGAATGTAAGCCATCCCGGTAACACTTTAGCTGTGTCCCAATGTGAAGGCTGCGTCCTTCGAAGGCTGTAGACTTCGTATGATGCAGCCTATTCGGCCTTCGAAGGACGCATCATGTAGCCTTCGTGGGATTTCCTAATTGCGCAACCAGGTGTTCCCTATTACTGCTCCTGGCGCCAAGCAACGGAGCGAGAGTACAGCTGCCCCCTGATCATTCATTTAATAAAACTGAAACAGCTATGGAGATTGAATTGGCTATTGTCATTTTGTTGTTTTATATTTTACTGGACATTTTATGTTTTATATTTCTGTCTTTAAATGAGGGGCAATATATATAAAATCACATAATTTCAATTCACATAACTACTAAAAAAATATTTCGAGTCATGTATTTTCGGCTCAAGAGTTGACCAGAGCTGGTTTAATGCGTAGCTAGAGGCTGCGTCCTGAATAGCCAGATTACACTGTAAACTGTTCAAATATTGGGTGTTAACCTACGTAAATATTGTAATGAAATAGCCTAAAAATAATAATAATGATAAAAAAAGGCACATATATATAGCCTATATTCAAATGTTAATCGTACCTTGATCCAATTTTGTAGGGTTTTCTTTTTATTGTCTACAGAAATGGACCATGGATATATTTATACAGGCTGTCAATCCTATTTTAATATTTTAAAGCAGATGGATATAAAAAGTCCAGTGCAAACGTCGTTGCTCCCGCTCGTCATCGTCAGCTGTCAGTCACAGTTGCTAGGCGACAAGAACAATTCTCCGCAGGCAAGACCAGTCCGAGCGCTCCATGTGCGCACTTTGATGGGACGCAGTTGTAGTTAGCAACAATTTGTTAATATTGTGACAATGGACCAACATTTTGTTACTTTAAAGGAGCATAACGCAAGTCTCTGAGTTTTTGCAGAACTACGCCCCCTCTGGTGACAAATGAAACTGCGTGCGCGCTCATGGAATACCATAGACTTTATAGAGTAGACATATACACGGAATACACGCACGTTTGCACGAGCTGTTCATAACCAAAGGAGAATCAGGCACACATCTTTTGTTACAGTCATAATGAGGTAATACAGTTATAAATCTGCAAGTCATTTAAAATATATGAAAGGAAAGGCATTTGAGTAAATTACACACTTATGTAGGCCTATGTGTGTGTGAGGGGAAAACAGGGGTAGAAAACTTCGGCTTTTGTTTCCATTGATCTCCATGTTGAACTGTTTTATGTGCTTACTGTATCCACTTATGATTGTATTATTATGGAAACACGTTCATGAACACGTTCTGAGCCCTAGAGCAGACCGCCCGAGATCTCTCCGTTTGTTGAAAGCCTTCCCCGATGTTGACTCTAGTCTTATTCCGACGCCTGGCACTGGACAGACAGAAGTTGTATTTTCTTTGTCTTACGTGGAGTTTGCGTTGGGGTTTGTAATGAACTACAAGCCGGTCTCTTTGGGGCTGTTTTTACACCTGGCCACAATGCGTTTTCTCAGATCTATTTGATTTATCAAAACGATTCCATTACCTGGTCACATAAATGTGTTTTTGCAAAACGGATATTAATCTGATATTCTGATATTAATCTAATTCCGCGTTATATACAGATTTCATGAAGTGCACGTCACCGAAAGCAACAGATGAGCTGCATTTTATAAATCATCGGCTTCGGCTATTTCAAAATCAGCAAAGACAGCAATAAGAGAGAGCGGCAGAAGCCCTGGTATGAGATCATTTTATTTCTTAAGGCTACTTTTAATGAAGATAGTGGAGGTAGAAGGTAACTTAGTGTTAATCGTATGCGTCTTACTTTCACTTTCATTTGCGATAGATTGCGGCGCGCTGGCTTATAATACACTCGCCTGCTCATCTGATGACACGTCGTCATATATGACTAAAACAACATGACATAGCCTGTTTTCAACAACCAGATGCATTTACACTTGTCCAGTTTCGTCTGGAATACGGCCAGACCACGTCCTCAATGGTTTGAGCTGTCGGATTCAAATCCGTCTGGATTCAACCTGGTCTTTTCACGATCGAATAAGTTATCCGATCACAGAAAACGCATGAAGTGACCAGATGTAGACTAAACAGCCCCTTTGAATCCATCTTCTACTCTTGGGAAAGTTGACTAAAGTTGCGTCGCTCGAGTTGACTTCTCTGATACGGAGAACGGCGGCGAATACACTATCCTGCAGGCACATAGCCAGGCGAGCGTGAACGCGCATGACGTCACGCCCAGGCTCAGATTCGAGCCCGAATCCCTCTTATTTATTTCACTGTACAGGATTATAGAGGCGATCGCAGTGATCAGAGAAGGGCTCATTCAGCCCATCAGGCGATTGTTTCAGCATGTATGGGTTAGAAAACGGCTAATTTTAACATAAAATGTTGCGCAATGCACCTTTAATTTTTAAAATAACCAGTGGGAGAATGTAAGAAACTTTAGTATTTATGTACAAAGTAGCCTAATTTTTCCCTCACAGGACAACAACACTACACATTTTACATTAAGGCTATACAGCCGTTTTCGACATTTCCACTAGACAAAACCATGCAATGCTGACGAATGAGTTGATGAATAAAAAAAAAAACAAAAAAACAACAACAAAAAAACAAAACAAAAATACTTTTGGCTGTTAACACTGGTTTCTCTGGCTATTTGAGCAAATGAAAACATAATACTTCGATCGGGTAAGATAGTCCGCGAAGTGTCCATTTATGTATCCTTCCTTTCACAGGGAAACGAAGGGTGCATTTTGCCGTCGCTTTTGAATCAGCGTAAGCCTTCGTCGCGCTGCAATGACGCAAACGGCCTTCGATACGGCCTTCGGAGGATGCATAACTGAATTGGGACAGTCTTCATCCCACCGCGATGACGCAATCGGCCTTCAAATGCGCCCTTCGCGGATGCAGCCTTTGAATTGGGACGTCCTTCGTCGCACAGGCTGTGACGCAATCGGCCTTCAAATACGGCCAAACGTCCTTCAAATACAGACTTCGGAGGATGCAGCCTTCACATTGGGACACAGCTTTTATTTGAAGGGGTGTGCATAAGGCTGTCATGACACTGTCATAAACATGACATAACACCTGTCATGAACATGAAGGAGTCTTTATGAATGTTTATGACTGTTGTCATTAATTGTCATTCGGTAAATTATGACACTTTTAATGCAAAGTTGACATTGTTTAAAATGTCTTTGTTATGACAACTTGACATTAACAAAGACAAAAATGTCTTGATTATGACAACTTGACATTAACAAAGACAGAAATGTCTTGATTATGACAACTTGACATTAACCAAGAAATCATAACTAGTCCAACGTGTTCCACTTTACTTGAGGTAAAGGGAAATATTAATGACACTGTTGTTAAAGCATTTGACAGTGTAATGACCCTTAATGACATCTTTATAACTAGTACAATGTGTTCCACTTTACTTGAGTACAAGTAAAAATATTCATGTCACAGTTATAATGGTGTCATGACAACCAAAGTTAAAACCAACCATAACATAGGGTAATATAATGTTAACACATTACAGGTTAACAGGTTTTTTTGTCTTGGTTAATGTCAAGACAGTGGCGGCTGGTGAAAAATATATTAGGGGGGCTGGATGAGCGGGGTCTGGGTGCCCCCAGAAAATTTTGAATTTCGTAGATGTGATTTCCTGCATTCTGGTGCGTTTTAGACCTTGGGCCATGCCCTTCCCTATACCAATAAAATAACTTAAACCAGTCAATACCAATGGTCAAAAAATACAATAATAATAATAACAGTTTGACAGTTAATGATAATGAACAAGTTGCATGTTTATTATACTCTGTGTGCTGACAGAAAAAGTGCAAACGCATAATGATCAATTATAATAGGTAATACAACAAATAATAGGTAATACAAATTAGTTGTTTAATCAATCCCCAGCTGTAGACTACATATCTTTGACAAATTGATAATTGGATAATGGATAACAGTAATGAGTGTTGATACTAGAGAAAGAGAGAGAAAAATGGCTCTGAAAGAGAGGGTGGGACAACATTCTTGAGGGGAACACCCAAGTATGAGAAGAAATTTGATTTTAACTAGTATGAAACAGTAATCTAGCTCAGAACTTAAAAACATAAAAAAAGCAAACATACAGGTATATTCCTATAACTATTTTAATATCAAATGTGTGTGAAACATAGTGTTTATGTGTGTGTGTGTGTGAGTGAGTGACAGAGACAGACAATGAAGCTATTTGAATTGAGATAGCGTGAGTGTGTGTCAGAGCAAGAAAATGACAGCGAGTGTGTGTTTGTGTGTGAGTGAGAGCTTAAGAGAATGACAGCAAGTGTGTGTGTGTGTGTGTGTGTGTGAGTGAGAGAAAGAGTATGACAGGGTGTGTGTGAGTGAGTGAGAGAGGAGAGAGTAAGAGAATGACCGCGTGTGTGTGAGTGAGTAAGAGAATGACCACGTGTGTGTGTGTGTGAGTGAGAGAGAGAGAGAGAGTAAGAGAATGACCGCGTGTGTGTGAGTGAGTAAGAGAATAACTTTACATTATTTCCACTCGACGTCACCGGCGCTGCCATTCACTCATCTGAGGTAAAATATGTCCCGTGGTGCACGTGCACGGTGCACTCCTCTAATCTGATACTGCGGGCGATATTTTCAGCGCCCCCAAACCATAAAATTCGACGACGCTGATTGGCGAAATATAAACTTTTTTGCATAGCAACCGGGGAACCATTGGCTTAAATTCCAGCACTGTGGGGCTGAGCGAACTGGAGCCCAGAGAAGACAGCCTATTGGCTATACTACTACACCAACATGATAAACGTAACGAACGTGAATGCAAATATCATTCTGGAGAGTTCAAAACACCTTTCAAAGTAAAACCATTATTAGCATATTATTAACACAGATTATTTTTCATAAATTATAATATATATATATATTAAAAAAAAAACAGACAGACAGGTCGGAGGGCGGCGCCCAGCGCCCTCTATGGGCGAGCCGCCGCTGATGTCAAGTTGTCATAACAAAGACATTTTTTGCCTTTGTTAATGTCAAGTTGCCATGACAAAGACATTTTTGTCTTTGTTAATGTCAAGTTGTCATAACAAAGACATTTTAAACAATGTGAACTTTGGATTTAAAGTGTCATAATTTACAAAATGACACTTAATGACAACAGTCATAAACATTCATAAAGACTCCTTCATGTTCATGACAGGTGTTATGTCATGTTTATGACAGTGTCATGTCAGTCTTATGCACACCCCTTCAAATAAAGTGTTACCGATGTCCCTTAAAAAGGAGCTCACAAAACACCCCCTTTGTGCCATTTTACCAAAAGTCAATGCAACTGGTCTCATCTTGACCAATCAAAGAGGACCGGGTTTTGTGGCGGAGGGGAAAAGATGTGAATGTAATATTGTTAATATTGTTGAATGTAATACTCTTTTTGCCTCTTGGTGTCTTTTGATCAGGAGGTTTAGTACTTAGGTTGAGCTGATAAAGCTCAAGTACTGAACTGTTTTGTTCTGTGTTATAGCGCCACCAAGAAGCAAAATCCCACGTTTCCCGCCATTGACGGGAACTTCCGTCATTTATGAGACAATGCTTCCCCGCCATTGTTGGAAATTTCCGGCTTTCAGTGTTTTCACTGTTATACGGTAGAGGACGTTATTAGACATCTTCTGAAAGTACTGAACCTCCTGATCAAAAGACATGTGAAGAAACAAGCAATATCATATGCAAGCAGAAGCATATGTAAAAATACAGCTGCAAGCAGCCATTACCAGGGCCAAGCACAAGTAGCAGCAACAGATGGGTCCCATCATGAGTGGGAGAGGCAGATCGACTGCAGCAAGGAGCAATTCACCTTTGGCTAAGACCCGCCCCCCTTAGTTACTGTTGCTACGTCCGTCAAACTTCATCTGAGCTCTGGTTTGGTATTAACATGGCTTATGCTGTGACAGCTCTTCCTGCTGAAATGTTTTCAAACTTTTATAAAGCAGCTAATAACGTGTCCGATAGAAGTAGGCAAAAGGGGCTGCAATATGCGTTCGAAGGCTGTATTCAAGACACAAACGTTTAACCATATTTTTGATAAAACTCAATGGAGCGCTGTGAAAAGTGTCGGACCTCTGTGGGAGCTCGTTCTTGGCTGCGCTGTGATTGGTCAATCTACATTCTAGGGCGTGGCTTAGCCAAAGGCGAATTGATGACACATAAAGAGAATTTTGGTGAAATGGCTGACAAATCATATACATTACCTAGTAGTATGATTTAATGGATTATCACTTTTGACCAGTAGCTGGTAAAGTTACTAAAGTGATGTTGTGTGGTCAGAGTGAGGCGACAATGACGCAAAGTTTGGTGTCAGTATGTCGAGGCATTGCAGATATAAAGCCTGAATAGTCCTTTTGGCCACATGCCTCAAATATGCTGCTGCAGTTTAAGAAAACAGTTTCGTTTATCAAAACAAAAGTCTGGAAATGATACGATTTGAATTTGTTGAAAATCAGACAAATGGCCTAGGACGAGTTTGAAAAAGTAGGAATTCATTGAAAATCAAGATTGCGGACAGAAAGTTCGTCCAATTACGTCAAACTTGTTATCTATGTCCTTGGCATGACCCATGGAATCTATTAAGATCAGTGTCATTACAATAAGCATATTTATTCAAAAGTTATTAGTATTTTTGGCAATGTAATTTAACTTTTGATCAACAGGTGGCCAAAAACTCAAGTTGACCAGCAACTCAAAATCTTTTGAGTACCTTCAAGGGATGGTGTTGGTGGCAAGTTCTAAGTTTCATAATGTTATAGCAATGCATTGGTTAAGTATAGCATTTTACATCTCAAAACTGTATTGAAATCAATGGGAATTTCATGTTTTGTTCTATTATAGCACCACCAAGAGGCAAAATCCCACAATTTGTTTCATGTGTCCTCAGAATGAGCCTATATGTGTGTGCCAAATTTGGTGAAAATATCTCAATTTGCTTCGTAGCACTCTAGATTTGATAAATAAACACAGACACCATATTAGGAAAAAGGGGCGGGCTTATGCTGACCAAGGCTCTGGTAATTCTCGTTATAGGCTCTGGTAATTCTGGTGCATAATATGAAGTTGTGACAAAAAAATTATCAGGAAGGAAAACTCTGAGGGGGCACATATCCCCACACTTTGAATGGGCATGACGCAACTGTTTATACGTATAATAGTGTTATATATTTATAAAGCAAGTAAACAAAATCTTTTTATTTTTCATCAATAAGGATTTTAGAATTGCTACGAATCTCCCAAGTATTTAAATCAAGATGATTTTCCTGCACACTGCTGTAGCTAGCACAATTCCTAATATTTCATTATTATTAATCATGACAAAAGAAGCATTTCTGTTTAAATAAATGGGATTTTGTATGCTACAGCAGTTTATTGGACTTTTTCCCCATTCTTTATATGGATCTGTGTCCTGCGTACCTGTTTGCAACTATCAAGGTGTGTTAATATAAAGAATAACTTTAGCAAAAAGAAAAATGTACACTTTTATTCAGCAAGGAGGCATTAAATTGATTAAAAACGACAGTAAAGATACTTATGTTATAAAAACTTTTTTTGTTGTTTTTTTTAACCTAATTCAAACCTAATTATATTATATTATTTAATAATATTATTAATATTATTACAATATTATTTATTATTTTTAACCATATATGATCAAATAAATACAACACTGGGGGACATAAGAGGCTTCTTTCAAGACAAGACAAAGCATAGGATGTTTGAGGTTGGCATTAGGGACAGGGTCTTAAAATATTCAAGCGTTTGCAGACTACAGAATTTAAACAGTGTAACTCACTTAGTATGCAAAACTATCAGATGAGTGAGAGGTTAAGGCCTAGGACAAACCCGAAACGGATCTGTCTGGCAAGCAGTATGTGACGGCCCGTCGTCGGATCGCTTGTCTCTATATTGGCTGTTAGGGAAAGAGAGGTGGAAATGAAAAAGAGTCAGAGCGGGATGCATGTTGAGATTAAGCTGTAGCACAGATAACACCTGGGGGGCAATTAAGAGGTCCACTGGTCCATAAAATTTCATTTGGATTCATGAGCCACCCCATACCCCCAAACAAGCCCACAGTCTCTTCACACTCCCATTGGATGTAAAGGATTTTGTTTAATGATTTTGCACAGCTTCTAATCTCAAAAAGTGAAAATCCAATAATGCCAAAGTGTCTCATACGCAGAAGCCACATACATACGTGTGTGTGTTCCCCATATGATAAAGGGGAGGTGTGCATTCATCACCTCCAGCAAAATAAGACACTCCATGCAGTTAAAGAGTGATATTAGTAAGCTAAAACCTCTCAGCAACTGCATCCATCTCGCAGTTGACAAATCAGACACAGATGCCAACGGTAAAAGGGACCAATGAATCACAGATCGATGGAGATGTGAAAATTAGTCCTCAGAGGTGCTCCAGCTGTTCCTGTTCACATGACCGAAGCAATCAAGAATGGTGGCGATAAGCACTAGAGCTAACCAGATCTCATCGACTGAAAGAAAGAAGTTCGCTCCTTTGCTCAAATCAGATCAACAAAACAAATCAAGCTTATGCAAGCCCAATCAATCTAAATGTTCCTACTAGTACACAGCTGTTGTGTTCCAAAGCATAGTGGGCTGCCTTACTAAGTGTCTTGGAATCTTAATTATGCTGCCTCCTAAAACACCTAAGACCAGAATGCACTGCACCAAGCTGAAAAAAATGAAAAGATTAGTGGTTGATCAGCTTAGCTTTTTCAATGGTGTTTCAGATACCAACAATCAGCCAAGCATGCATTGCAATTTTAAAATAGTCAAATATTGGCTGCTTCATCTTTTAACAAAAGTCGTTGTTAACTCTCTATTGCTCCGTGCCTCATTTACAAATCAATCTGCAGTCAAATTCTCAGAACAAACATACTTGCTGTGTCCGAAATCTCCACTCAAAGCACTACTCCCTACCCCCTATGTTGGGGGTAGAGAGCAGAGCACTATATAGTGAGCTCACCACCATAATAGAAGCCACTTTCGGACACTACTCGATCGTCTCTTGCGCCGTTGATTACATCATCTGTCAGCTGGTGCGGAGCCGGCTCTGGGCTAAATAGATTTTTAAAAATAAATACATTACATTATATTGAGCTTATTTCTCCAAAATTTTAAAACTAAAAGTGATTTCTGGCCGTTTTTGTTATAATGCGCTACTCCACACATGATTATAACTTATTTTTATGATCAGCGCAATGCATGATGGTATGTAGGGCTTAGGTTAGTGACCATCGGTTGTTCACTACTTTTCAAAATGCATTCTGGGATACATTGAGTGGACTATATAGGGTATAATAATCATCACTATAGATTCGGACAGCACTACAAAATGGCGAGCTCACTATATAGTCCACTATATAGTGAGTAATGGGAAGATTTCGACGCAGCAACTGTATCATCACCCAAAGCAATCTGGGACGGCATTAAAGGGCGGGTTTACTGCTCTTTTTCTTTGCATGATTGTGTTTATGGGGTGCAATATAACATATATCCGTGGTTTTTCTTTTTTTAAAAGTCTTATTTTTCATAAATTTCACCTTTATTGTCAGCCGCGCTCTCCTCTGTCCCCTGAACGAGACGGTTGACTTCCTGAGTCTATGAAAACACTCCCTCAGAACCACGTAGCGGGCTCAGATTGGTTCGTTTGGGCCGGTGTGTTGTGATTGGCTAAACTGTCGCTCACGTTGTCCGGAAGATTAACGCCCATTACCTTTACGGGCGAAACGGGTGGGCATGCCAAATGTGGATAACATAGACGGTGGATACACGTAAATAATGATGTCGAGACTGCAGTATCAGTGAGGCAGAATCAGACCGAGAAAGCCGCGATGAATCGAGTCAAGCAGAACCTCACCACACACGGCTCTTAATAAAGGTTTCTGAATGATAATTTGCTTCATTTTTCAACTTTATACACGGTTTGTTTTACACAATAGCATCTGACTGGCAATGATAGCAACTGACTGGCTATCTAATGTTAAACACAAACAGCATTTGCAGGTTTACGTTCTTGATCAAATCGAAAATAAAGTCATAAAGCGTATATACATGAAAAATACATTTACAACATTAGTACTTATACAAAATTCAGGTCCATAATGTTTGTACGCGTTTGCCGTAGACACAAAATACTAGTACTAGTAAACTAACTAGTAGCCCATAAAGCCTACAAAGCCAGCGCTGGCATTTGGGGAAAAAAAAACAAACAAAAAAAAAAAACACAACGCTACGTCGGGATTTATACATGCAAATACATTTAAAATGATGAAGTCTTAGCCTACTTACAGATTGTGTCCAACAACTGCTGACTTTTAACTGCTGGTTTTAAAGTTGGATCTGCTTCATGATTTGGAAACAGTTTCTTGTTTACGTTAATCCAGTGTTGAACTCGTGGAGATTCTGGAAGCTGTCTCTCGTACATGCGCAGCACAGAGAGCTAGATTACGATTCAGGAGTATAATCAAACACAAATTGTATCCATTGTTGTCGAAGTATAGTGTCTGTGGGAAGCCCGAAACACAGAAGACCTGACAGCTGCGTGAACACAACTCACTCGACGCATGCCCTTTCCTGCATATTCCGGAGGGAGTGGTTGATGCAAATGTGTGGGTTAGTGACGTACCACAACCAAACGAGTCGTTTTTGTAGGCAATTTTACTTCCTGATTTTTAAAAGACGATATCTCTGCTTACGCTAAACTTTCAGTGCTAAACTTTTCAGTAACTTTGCAGATACTGTTCATGCACCAACAGCAACATTACACACTATTTAAAATGAAAAAAGTGAAACCGCAGTAAACACGCCCTTTGAGAATCAACCGTCCACTTGTTCTCTCAGAAAGCTGGGATCCTTTCAGAAGGCTGTACAGTATAGGCAAGCCATTTTAGCTTAAATCAGAGGTCTCAAAACTCACGGCCACCGCAGGCCATTTGCGGCCCGCAGGATGATATTTTGTGGCCCCCTACTTGACATTAAAGTTTAATGTTAGTGCGGCCCGTCGTTGCGTTTGCTGCGTTTTTTTTTTTATCCCTTATGGGCTACCATAGATAGTCTCGTGACAGCTTACGGTGGGTTTGTTGTCAATAGTTGTCATAGAAACCACGAAGTACAAACATATACTGCGCCTGGAAAATGAGCGCGTTGCGTCAATTATGAGCGCGCTCGGCGCTTGATGCGCGCCTACATTTGAAACGTACTTGAGCGTGCAAAATATGTGAGCGCGATATGTGAACAGACCCAAGCGAGCTACCACCACCAAATCAGCTGAAGCTACTGTTAGCTTGCGAGCGACGTGTTGGATAACCCTGCTCTAAAACAATGTGAGAATAATCATTTTGAGCTTGTTATATGTGTTGTGTCTGAACGCGTTCAATGAACGATAGTTCATGAACTTGTTCATATTTTGGGCGAACGTGAACTGAACGTAGCCTACTGTATTACTGCCCAATGAACGTTACAGTGAACTCATTCATTATAGTGTCTGTGAACCGAGGAGCGAGGAGGCGTCTTTAGATCATTTAAAAGGGTTTTATGAGGTCGTTGAGGATGGGAAAATCTTACATGTCTGTGCAAACTTTGCCCGTCGATAAAATAATTGTTATCTGTGGTTGTATATGGGCTGTGGCAATAATAATAGCCTAATAATAAAAAAGAAGCTTGCAGCAACATATGGAAAAAAAGAACTATGAACTAGTTCATTTTTTGAATAATATGAACTGAACAAGTTCGTTTTTAAATTTGTGAACTGAACTTTGAACTAGTTCATGTAATGAACTTGGTCCAACCGGTTGACAAGAAGGTTTGCTTTGATATGTGCAAAGTCAGTAATTTGCCTGGGACACTATACATGTGTAAAAAGAATTATTTGTATTTCAAAAGCAATAATTGTTTTTCTAAGTATAACAAAAGGAAATGTGCCTTCCGAAAAAAAAAACAAAAAAACATTCAATATAATAGTGTTGTATAAAGAAAATAAAAAAGCAAATATGACTATCACAATGATGTTGTGTATAAGAAAAAGACAAAGAAAGTTTGTAAAATTAACTTCAACTGTCAGAAGGACAGCTCATGAAGAACCAATCATGTACAGAAAGGAATGTTCAAATTCAGAGGAACAGTTCAGAAGAAACGTTAATAATAAAGATTGAGAAGATTGGATCAGTTGTGCTCCATTTTTGGAATACTTAAATACATTTTTTTTTTTTTTGAATACTCATGCGGCCCGGCCTGACCCAGACTCTATCTCCAGCGGCCCCCAGTTAATTTGAGTTTGAGACCCCTGGCTTAAATTGTATCCAGCCTTCTATTTTTACTAATAAGTATTTAATTAGAGAGCTTTACAAAATAAATTCTTACTAGTCATATGTCTCCATTGACTTCCATTCATTTGTAATTACAAAGCTCTCTAATTGAATTGTTCCTAGTAAGAGAATTGCAATTAGAGAGCTCTCTAATTCAATTCTTACTGGTAAGAATGCAATTACAGAGCTCTCTAATTGAATTTTTACAAGTAAAAAATAAATAATTAAAGATATGTATAATTGCAGAGCTCTATAATTGAATTAAAGAGCTCTGCAATTGCATTCTTACTAGTAATAATCAGTGTTGGGGAAGCTACTCTGAAACTGTAGTTTGACAGTCTAACAAGCTACTCGTAAGTTTAAAGTAGTTTAACTACAGTCAAGCTACCCGTTTAGAAAAGTAGTTAGCAACACTACAAGTTACAATCAAAAAGTAGCTAGCTACATTGAAATTACTTTTGCTTTTTGAACAACGTATATTATAAATAACTGAATAAGTGTCTGAGGAATGTTTTAAGTAAAATATTTAGTGTTTAAAACAAGGCAATGCAATTACGATTTCAAAGAGTATTGTTTTATTACACACAACACTAAAATATCTCTGACTGTTTGTCAAAAGTGCAACAAAAAGCCTACAACATTGCAAGAACGAAATATACATCCAACGTAAATTGCATGTAGAACATTTTCTCAAAAATACTGATTGAATTTGGAACAAATAAGGTCATGGTATGTAACGTTGAGTTGTTTCTCCATCCTCCAAATCTGCCGTCACGTCTTGCTATATAATCATAATATGGTGTCAACCCACTTCTGTACGCAGTAAACCGTTAGGCCATCCTTAAAAATATTTTGGTTTGCAGTAACAGCAAAAAAAATTTAAAAGAAGGGTCGGTAGGTAGGTCGATATTTTTTTTTTCAAGATTCAATGTAAAAAAAAAAAGTAAAATTTTGGTCATGGTGATTATGAATTTTAAAAAAATTGCATATTGTGACGTCACTGACTGGGTCTACAAACCGTGCATCCACTGCTAGGAGTTAATGCAACCTACAAATCAGAGACCGGTTACGTTTTAGGCCAGTCACTTGTGTGAAAAAATGTGAAAATAATTTTCATTGAATCGATTTTCCATGTCTAAAGACATTTCCATTTTCCATTTTTGTTTTTTTATATACATGAGATATAAGCAAAAACAAGTACAAACACATGGTCAAACAAAGATACAAATTAGCCTATATACACAGTGCTTTAATTTCAGGAAGGTCTAAAATTACTTTTCAGTTAAGTGTGTCTGATTCTGTCTGAAAAGAAATTTAAATTTAAGTTATCAGAATCATAGTTAGATTAATGCTTATTAAAGTTGAAGTTATTCATGCAAGAGCTGTGAGTGATTTTTCTCTGTCTTTTGTTGTTTGAGTTGCATTACTGGCTCAATCGTCACATGTTTATTAGACGACTGCCCTTTTAGTCGAACAGGTCTAATAGATGACTGATGCACCATCATTTTCTCCCAACTATTTACGTCCATTTAAGACATAAACTGTGTTTAAGTGAATCTCAGAGCTGGTCATTTTTATATTTTATGTATATTTGATAGTAGATGCGCACATGAAGCCCAAAATGAGGCTATAGCGCCTACTTTTCTCGTCTCGTTGCAGTGCATTTGGAGCGCGCGTCGCCTCGTGAACAGCGTCTCTTGCGCAGACTTTTGTGCTTTTAATAGCTCTTTTAATGATTAAACGCGTCCGCAGTTTAGCAACAGTACAGACTGTATTTTACAACAATCACCGATCGTGCTGATTCTGACGGTACGTTGGGTCTTAGGAAGAAATGACAGCGCAACGCTGTGAAGGGAAGGAGGTTGCGCTAGACAGAATGCGCCTGTAATGGTTTCATCTCAAATTCTTCTTTTTATAATCTTTGAAAGCGGAAATCTAAAATAATATTAGAATAATATCCCAGATCTAAAGTGTAACCACGTTTGAATGTTTAGTTCTGTCCTCATTGTCACTCATTAAGCAGGGCTGTTGTGCGCGCTGTGGCTCCGGGTGAGAGATCGATCTCTCTCTCTCTCTTCTGGACTGCGCGAATAGCAAAATTGCATCACAGACAAATTGTTTAATATTATTATTATATATAGAAATGGTTGAAATTCAGCCCCGGGGCCCGTTTAATGCCGGGTTTACCAAGCGGGAACACTGAATGAAACGAAGCGAACGTACAAGCCATATCAGTGTAATACGCGTAAACCAATGGTGTGAACATAATCAGATGAATGACGCCACGGGTTTTTATTTAAAAGAAAGAACGTAGCCTGTAAGCAATTTTCACAATACTAACTAAAATATAGCCTAATTAATATTATTTTATTGAATTTGAATTAGTCGTTTGAAGAGTAAAAAAAAATCAGTCGGTCTTAACGCAAGTTACAACCGGCAAGTCGGTCGGACTAAAAGGGAAAAAAAATAAATAATTGGGTCGGCCCTAAATTGACAGGGTCGGTCGGTGTTACGGCAAACAAGAATATTTTTAAGGATGGCCTTAGCTGCAAAGACGCGAATTGATTAAACAACAGGTGGCGGTAATGGCAAAAAAATTAGTTTGTAATCTAACAAGAAGAAGAATATCCTTCCTATTTCCATCGTGCTAATTCGCAGGCTTAACAATGTAGCAATGTAGCTTTTGCTCACGCTCACACCGCTACTTGCTGCAAAAGTAGTTAGCTACTGGAAAAGCTACACTGTTTAAAAAGCAACTGAGCTACTGCCAAGCTACTGAAAACTGTAGTTAAGTTAGTAGCTACGCTACTTGTAGTTAACTACTCCCCAACACTGGTAATAATTTGATTCAGAGAGCTCTTTAATTGCATTCTTACAAGTAAGAATTGAATTAGATGGCTCTCTAATAGAATTAAAGAGTTCTGCAATTGAGTTGTTACTAGTAAGAATTGAATTAGATAGCTCACATAGATAGTAACAATTCGGATTTGAGAGCTTCTTTAATTAAAAATGAATTGTACAAAGTACATCTAATTGCTACTAGTTAGAATGCAATTGCAGAACTCTGTAATTAAATTAAAGAGCTCTGCAATTACATTCTTACTAGTAAGAATCAAATTAGAGAGCTCTATCTAATCAGTAATTGTTACTAGTAAAACTTGAATTAGAGAGCTCTCTAATTGAAATTGCTACAAGTACAAATTGTAATTGTAAACCTCTCTAAATGAATTCTTACTTGAAAAAATGAAATTACGATGAATAAGGCTGGGTACAATTAAAGCTGAAACAGCTTGCCATAGTACAGAGACGCAAAGGAGCTGTTTAAACTGGACTGACAAGACTCAAGTGTGCGAGTCTGTTAGAAACATATGTATGAAAATCCATCTGTATCTGCAGCTCCGCTGTTAATTGTGAAAAGATCATGATCGCATCACTATGACATCGATTCAGCTGTGTCTATTAAAAGGTAGCCTGGCTAACGCTCAGACCATGCATCCTTGAGAATGAGCGTGGTCTGGAAACCACATGTTCATTTTCTCGTATTTGAGGCATGGTTTACGAATGCCCAGAGCCGTATTATTGGGCGCTACGAATTGTCTATCAAATGCGCCTGTACGTCAGCTTCATAGCCAATCGGTTCAATGATACCAGATGACGTATGTAGAGCGACAAAACATTAGATGATGAAGATGACAATGGGTCAGAAGATTTAGAAGGAGTTATGTATACGCAAAACGCGTTTCTTAATGTTCAAGGATACTTCCTTGGAAGTATGGGTCCTTTCAAGTCATTTCCTCCAGAGGCTAGACGAGGCTCCTCTTTAGCATTTGGAGAACACGTAAATGCAACAGGCTAGCAAGTGCATGTCATTGCGTCATTACATCAGTGAAAAGTCCGCTTTCGACAACACTAAATATGTATATATATATATATATTCGGTGTGCAGTGGTGTTCTGAAATGAGACAATGTACACTAGCGGTCAAAAGTTTAAGTATCGGTAAGATTTTTTATGTTTTTAAAAGAAGTCTCTTCTGCTCACCAAGGCTGCAATTTTTGATAAAAAATACACAAAAAACACAGTAATATTGTGAAATATTATGACAATTTAAAATGACTTTTTTATGTTAATATATATTAAAATGTAATTTATTCCTCTGAAAAAAAGCTGAATTTTCAGCATCATTACTCCAGTCTTCAGTGTCACATGATCCTTCACAAATCACTCTAATATGATGATTTTATGCTCCAAAAACATGTATGATTATTATCCATGTAGAAAACAGTTTTTTACATTTTTATTTCAGGATTCTTTGATGAATAGAAAGTTCAAAAGAACAGCTTTTATCTGAAATGGAAAGCTTTTGTTACATTAAACACTACCCTTTAAAAAGTTTGGGGTCAGTAAGAATTTGTATTTTATTTTTGGGGGAAATAAATAAGAAATCAATACTTCTATTCATCAAGAATGAGTTACATTGATCAAAAGTTACAGTAAAGACATTTATAATGTTAGAAAAGATTTTAATTAAATAAATGCTGTTCTTTGACCTTTCTATTCATCAAAGAATCCTGAAATTAAAATGTAAAAAACAGTTTTCAACATGGATAATAATCATACATGTTTTTGAGCATAAAATATTCATAAAATATTCACATCATATTAGAGTGATTTGTGAAGGATCATGTGACACTGAAGACTGGAGTAATGATGCTGAAAATTCAGCTTTTTTCAGAGGAATAAATTACATTTTAATATATATTAACATAAAAAAGTAATTTTAAATTGTCATAATATTTCACAATATTACTGTGTTTTTTGTGTATTTTTTATCAAAAAATTGCAGCCTTGGTGAGCAGAAGAGACTTCTTTTAAAAACATAAAAAATCTTACCGATCTTAAACTTTTGACCGGTAGTGTATATAAATACAGTATATGTTTATGAATATAAAGAAGCGCTGTTTGTGATATTCTGCGAGTAGCTCTCTATGCAGAATGTTCCAAATCAGTCACATATGAGGTCCTGTGACAGTTCGGTGCTGCTTAAGTAGCCAGCATAACACTCGCTAAGTTTTGGAACAGAACTACCGACTCCGTCTTGCTTGTACTTGCTACCTGCATGGTCCCCCAAGAAGTGTCTTTTCTGTTCTGAAACGCATTAAAGATTACTGCTGGTACAGCAGGGATGTGCCAGTCAATTCATGCAACACATTACAGCGAAGGCTCTGCCCGCAGCAGTTTCCCACATAGCCCCACCGCTCCGATTCCAGACCGCAAGGAGTGAAAGTGATTGATTACGTCTGACAGGAGTGGATTGCTTCTGTGCGGTGCTTCTATGACAGAGCTGATGCTTCACTTCAACATTGACTAACGAAGCATAAATCTGCTGATGCTTTATGCTCTCCCAATGTACAGCACAGCACTAGTCAATCAATGTACAAAGGGCAGACAGACAAAAAGAGACGCAGAGACGTATACAGAGAACTCTCGGGATGAGTATTCGTGCATCTGGGTTTGCTGCCAATCTTGGGGAAATAGAGTTCATTAAGATAAAGGGCATGTGGGAAAAAGCGGAGCAGAAGTTCTCTAACATCTCTCTACACCAGGTATACACAACGGCGCAGTCACAAGATATGAGATATGAACATATAAAGTTGCAATGGTAGACATGTCTCAACTTGCAGAGATTTTGCAACATCTTTTCTAGTGCAGACTCGGGTCAAATCCAGAAATATCGACTTCTTCACAACTGTTCATTTAATAGTATTAGTTATATTGTTTTGATTACAGTTTTATGCAAGATGTGTATTTATGTTATGAAATATCCTTTATTTTTTGTTTATTTTAAAATGAATGAATAATCAAATATCAATGAGATGAAGTTCTTTTAATATGCAAGTTCATTTTATTTCACTAGATTTTCCAAAAAAAAACAAAAACAACAGTCATTTGACCAGTAGTGTGTACAATATTTTTGTGGAAACAATTGTGTGATACACAATCATTCAAAAGTTTGGTTTAAAGGAGTAGTTCACTTAAAAAAAAAAAAAAAACTTATGCGGCCCCCATGTCATTCAAGATGACCCCCATGTCATTCAAGATGTCCATGTCTTTATTTCTTCAGTCGAAAAGAAATTAAGGTTTTTGATGAAAACGTTCCGTATTTTCTCTATATGATGGACTTCAATGAAAACGGTTCACGGTCCAAATGAGAGTTTCAGTACAGCTTCAAAGGGCTTTAAACGACACCAGACGATGAATAAGGGTAGCCTGGATGCCAGCCCAAACTCCGCCCACAACATTTTTTTGGACGAGAAGTTCGGTTTGGAGTAATTATGATCAGGCAAAAACCGTTCGGGCAAATCAAATTGCCAGGGCGGGCTTTATACGATGATGGACAGATGATCTGCAAGGACGTAATCATCACGTTATCAAAGAGTTTCCCTCAGAGATGACTGCAGCTGGAGAATTGATTTTAATCAGACAAACAGAAAACTGCAATCAAGGCATTTGTCAAT
>JAQIUQ010004979.1:177500-192500 GCA_030378365.1 Hybognathus amarus | reverse complement strand
AGAAAGAAATGAATACAGGTTTGGAACAACATTAGAGTAAATAATGACAGATTTTTTTTTTTTTTTTGTGAACTATCCCTTTAAGGACGAGCGGCAGTACTATTTACTCCTGTCGCTTTTAGACCAGCAAGTGACGCGTTTAAAATAGACGCATATTACACCAGATTTTCTCTCAAATGTTTGCTTTCTCTTTAGACATAGCCAGTTCTGTTTATGTAAACATTGTATGTGTTTAACAGTATTAGCATAAGACTCGAAACGATAACTTAGTCCAGTGTTCAGGCGCTGTTTGACAGGCTTCTAGTGCCTGTGTGAGCGTCGGGAACAGAGCATCAGCACGTGAATTAAATGTTTAACCGGCATGGCTTATGCAAATAATGAACTTTTGTGAATTGCTGTGTCCCGTACCTATTCATTAACGTGTGATGTATAGGCTACGTCACGTTGTACAGTTGAGACAGATGCGCCAGAACTGAACTGATAGAATACACTGTAACACGATGCTACGATATTTCTTCAAAAGCAGATAGTGGAGACATTTTAATCATCCGCGATCAAAAATCGTGCTATCGCACACCCCTCCACACGTCAGCTTTCAACGAGGAGGGTGTTTTGGATTCTGCGCTCAGTCATCACGTCTGCGTCTCTGTTATGTGCATAGATGGTTCGGCCACTGCACTTCTGCGCTTCAGAGTTCCGTCTTTCACGTTGCGTCAATATTACGTTATTATAAATATATATAAAATAATACTTTTTTTTTTGAAAATCGATTTTTGACATTTGTGAATCGATTCAGAATCGTCCACGTCCGCATCGCGATGCATCTAAGAATCAGATTTTCCCCCACCCCTAGTTGTGAGTGAGGGCGCGGGTGCCAGATCCCGTGTTGTCAGATCCACATAATAGAAAGGTGACAGTATCTGGACTTCTTTTTTTGATTAATGTCACACTTTAGCAAGTTATTAAAGTGGTTCGTAATATATCAATCTTATTTCCATAACACAAGCTTTGAACTTATTTCAGATTTTTATATCATTTTTTGTTTTGTTAGTTTTTGCTTTGTTTTTTCGTAGCAATATCTGGCAACATTGTTCTGTCGGCATTAACAAACAAACTGCAATTGCTTTTAGGAAGATACAAACGTAATATCAATGTGACGTGTAAGAATCTGTAAGAAATGTATAACACTATCAAAAACAATAGCATAATAGCCTACAGATGTTTCAGAATGAAATAGAATAGGCTACTGGCCAGTAGGAACAAGGCAGATGCTGTATAGTTAACCTTTCACAAAGTCATCATAAAAACATTAATCGAAGCAGTGTTTCTCAGTAGTCCACACACCATTTTCGTCTTTCTTCTGTGGATTTCCTCAGCTCCTGATTGGTCAAGTTCAGATAGATCGACAAATCGGCTCATTCAACCACATACACCTCACGAATGCAAGCCGACAGCTCCCGAACTTTTTAGACATGCTTAAAAATTATCGGGAGGTCGAGAGGTGCTCGAGCTCGAGCTCGTATCTTCCTCGCACACGATACGAGCCGCGACATGCTAGCATAAACGATTTACACGCGATTACTCCCGATTGAAAAAAATCATCTGCAAGCTCGTAAAACAGCAAAAAAAAAAAATCGCACCGTGTACGCCCGCCTTGAGACTTTTTCTATGTACACAAAAGGCAGATTTCTGTCAAAAATACACTGTTCAGAACAATATTTTACTGTCTACTGTTGTTGTGTTATTTTCTACTGTCATTGAAAACCAATAAAAACATTTGAAATAAAAATACACTGTTCACAAATCTGTCTAAATCTGTCACTGCGTTTACATGCAGCCAATAACCCGTTCAAAACCGGGATAGCAATAACCCGGTCGCAAACGGCCATGTAAACACCGGCAAAAACCTGAAAAATGCTCATAACCCGGATTTTAAAAACCGGATATTATACCTGGGGTACCCCTTTTCTAATCCCGAATTTTTGGTCATGTAAACGCGTATTGGCATATCACCATATTCCCCTTCTCCACCAAAAAAAGAACTGGTTCGGAACTGGTGCTGGTTCAAATTTGGTTCGGAGTTGGTTCAACTTGCGAACCGCTTCAGAACCTGTTTGTTTTTCCACTGACTAGAGCGCCCAGGGAACGGCGCGTTACGTCACTGTTTACATCGCCATACGTCTTAGCCAGAGCCATGTATTCAGGCTCTGGTCTTAGCTAGAAACGCTTGCAAGTACAACATTACTTTGGGATTAACGTTATCTCTAACTCGTGTATCAAGAAGGCTTTAAAAACAATCGAAATGTGTAAGTCTTTTAATATTTTCGTTTAATATGTAATCTTTTCTGATAAGTCCCTGTCTTGTGTCTATAATGTCTTCAATAAAAAAATTAGGAAAAAAAAATAGAAACGCTTGCGTTAAGTTCAAGCATAACAATTACAAAGGCGGACTCTGTTGTGTTTCTGCAAATGTTTCTCTTGGCCTTTCGATCCTTTATTATGGTCAGAAAAGATGTTTAGAACACATCTAAACCCACCCCCAGCCCCCAACGTAAGCATGACGTGATAAAAGAACGGTTCTAGCCCAGCAAAGAGTTGCTGCCGCTTTGGAACCAGTTCTCCCGGCCGAGAACCGGTTCTTTGGCTGTCGAAACACAAAGAACTGGTTCGCGGCGCAGGCACCGGCTCCGAACCGGCTCTCAAAATGCTTTGGTGGAAAAGGGGCTATAGTGATTTGTGTTCTGCGCATGTTCTATTCGCAAGGAATCTTGGTCTTTTGAGTAGAGAAACTTCTCGGCGCATACAGAAATCCGCGTGCAGTATACCGGAAGTAAACATTGGAGCGAGGTCAGTAACGTTACCAGAATCTAAACGCAAACAAAGGCGATCGCTATCTGCCCCCGAACTATTCATTATCCGCATGCTGCTGCTGTTGTTGTCTTTGGATACAGGACAAAGAATCGGAAATGACGCATTTTGCGCCTTAAGGTTGCCCGTACGTCTAGACGCAACCGCGGTCGCCATTTACATCGGGATATTGCAATTCCATGTAAACAGGAGAAACTCTCTCTGCTCACTCATGTAAACGGGTTATCCCTAATGTTTCAGAAACCCGAAAAGTGACCTTAACCAGACCATAACCGGAATATTGGCTGCATGTAAACGTAGTCTGTGTTAGTGAGCACTTCTCCTTTGCTGAGATAATCCATCCACCTCACAGGTGTGGTTGGATGCTGATTAGAGAGCATGATTAATTGCACAGGTGTGCCTTAGGTTGGCCACAATAAAGCCTTGTTTACACGAAGGGAAAACGCAGATTCCCTGCGGTTTGGCCTCTCATTTACACGTTTATCACAGAAAACGATTATTTCTAAAAACTCTGGCCAAAGTGGAGATTTTTGAAAACGCCGGTAATGTGTTGTCGTGTCAACTGGAAGAAACAGCGTTTTAGGTTCTCTCTTGGTGATTTTGAGGATTCTGATTGGCTTGCATGGCTTTATCCTTCTCCCTACACCACCCATAGGTTTGGCATAGATATGATGGCGCTCGATGGCGCATTTTTCCGGGTTTATCCGTATTTAAAAGTATTTAAAAAAGTATTATTTATCCGTTTTTAAAAGGCCACTCTAAAATGTGCAGTTTTACTGTACTGAGGTAGACGGTGTATGACAGTTTGTGCAGAAATTGTTTGGTTGTGCAAAACGATTGTTGCAGCAGCTGTCTGGGTGGCTGGTCTCAGACGATCGTGGATGTGTAGATGCTGGATAGGGAGGTCCTGGGCTGGTGAGGTTACATATGGTTTGCGGTTGTGAGGCCATTTGGATGTACTGCCAAATTCTCTGAAACGCTTGGAGACGGCTTGTGGTAGAGAAATTAACATTCAATTTCATGGCAAAAGCACTGGTGGATATTCCTGCAGTAAGCATGAATTAATGTGTTTGGGATGCTCTGGCGTATACTACAGCGTGTTCCAGGTCCTGCCAATATCCAGCAAATTTGTACAGCTATTGAAGAGGAATGGACCAACATTGCACAGGCCACAATCAACAACCTTTTTTTTTGGGTGGACCCCAGAGTTGCCTTTTATCTGTGGCCAGCCTAATGCCCCGTCCACACAAAGACACGTTTCGCTGGATCCGTATAAATTTTTAAGCGTATTTGGCGTTTCGTCCACATGGATCCAGCGTTTTGGGAGAGTGAAACCGCTATTTTTTTAAACCGGGTCCCAAGGTGGATAAATCTGAAAACGACACCTTTGCGTTTTCGTGTGTACGGCCAATCCGTATATTTTGTGAAACGATGATGTCATCACCCCACATGTCGACTTGTCAGACAACAACAACTTTTTTAGGCCTATACTTTCTTTCGTATGCTGCTTGTCTATTGTCTGGTAAAGACATTTAGTATTTTATAGGGATGGGGATTTAAAGCAAAAAATAATATTCGAACGATCGATGGAAATTATTTGAAATAAATCGCACCCCCTAATTTTCCACTCTCGAGATTACATTTCTCTGTAGGTTAGGCGTAGGCTAGCCTATATGTTATATCCATTAAAGAATGTATTCCGTTTAATGTTTATGTTTAAATATGTTATTCTTTTATTGAATCTATGTTGATTATGAAAAGTGAACCGCGTGCATATGCGCAATAGGCTATATCGGGAGACTGAATTTTGACCACATTAAGTTTTGTTTTGTATAAAGCCCTTCTTTGAAGTGAATTTCGTTTTTTTAACAATTTTATCTTTATTTTAATAAATGTTTCATCAACCAGTTACCTGGATTTAATAAATAAGAAGCAAATATATATAGCAGACAATAGCCATAATCAGGACGTGTTTGCCCCGGCGCGAAATAACTTGCATTGCTCGTGAACTGGAGCTCGTCTCATAAATGAACCGAAAACTCAGAAATATAGGCTATAGAAATCTTGAAATGGCTACGTTTAAACAACATCGACAAACAACCATTAAAAACGAACAGAAACAGATAGGCTACTCTCTCTTATAGCCTAATCCGTATGAAGTGCATTAGCCGTTACTCCATAGGTGAGTTCACAATACTGTGAAGTGGCGAGTCAGCAGCATCATCAACTTCCTCTTTTCAGTCAAGAATGACACAGAAAACATTAGTTTATTAATAACGAATTAAAATGTCTATATTTTACACATTCGTTACTTTCGCCGGTCTTTGTGGCAAGCTTTCTGAGTCCGCTAACTAATCGAATATCTTGACTCCCTATTTTGTACCAGGCAATATATGGTTGTTCAATAAAGTTCTTGGTAAAAATGAAAATAAGCAACTGTGCGTAATATTATTTCATAGCCTTTTATTTTACTGCCTACAGCGCGCAAGGTTTTATGCGCATGCTCTAAGTCTTCTTCTCGCATTTTTAGTGGAACTCTATGGCAGAATTGCAGCGCCGCATACTGGTCTGGGATGTCTACTACATCGTTTTCAGTTGGTTTCAGTGGTTTCGTGTGGACGCAGATATTTTTCGAGACGCCGCCGTGTTTACGGACTTTTTTTAGAACGAGGAAAAAAAAATATCGGATAGGGGAAGCTCTGGCTTCGTGTGGATCGAGGCCTAAGGCACACCTGTGCAATAATCATGCTGTCTAATTAGGGTTGTCTACCAATTTGGCCTCAGATGATATCTACAGTGAAACATTGCAACAGACGATGACATCGGGAGAGAGGCTGGGGGGGGGGTTCGTAATAATTTTTGTTTATGCTTATATTTTTCAATCTTGTTCTATATAGACTATTAAGCATTTTGTGAAGTGAGTGGAAATATAACATGTTTTTAATGCTTGTAGTGTTTATAAACGTTATATATTTTACATCATTTCCGAATGTACACCTGTGCAATAATCATCCTGGCTAATTAGGGTTGGGCGATGTCTACCAATTTGGCATCAGATAATATCTACAGTGAAACATCGCAATGGACGATGACATCGGGAGAAAGGCTGGGGGGGGGGTATTTTCATAATATTCAAATTTTTCGCTAGATATTTTACTCTATATCTCATCAGCAATTTTGATTTCGGCACGCTCTGGACCAGCTGAGCACAGAGCGAATGTACAATGATCTGACATAACTGCCAGATTCAAACTGCATGGGCACATATCACGATGTTTAGCTGATGCCATCTATGATATTGTCCATCGGCCCAACCCTATGTCTAGTCAGCATCTTGATATGCCACACCTGTGAGGTGGATAGATTATCTTGGCAAAGGAGAAGTGCTCACTAACACAGAGAAATAGGCCTTTTGTGTACACAGAAAAAGTCTTAGATCTTTGAGTTTAGCTCATGAAAAATGGAGGCAAAAATTAACCTGGCCTGAGCCAGATGAATTTTTGCTCCCGCCTAGCTCCACTCATCCATCTGGAACCGATCCATTGAAAAGGCGTTTCAGAAGGCTGGGCCTTATCAAAAATCCTTGCATATGATTGGATAAGCCACTTGTCTGTCATCTTTATCGACGTGCTATTTCAACCACTCACACCGAAACCAACCCGTGACGCTGATGAGAGCGACGCAGGAAAAAACAAAACAAACAGCCGACGAATGACTACAAGCCCTCTTTAGACGAACGACTTACAGAACTCGGTTTAACATTGTTACAAGTTCAGGTAAGATCATGTCGGATATGCAGTCGGTGCGTTCGCTTGATCGGTAGACTCGAAGATGCTTGCTCTGGCAAATTTTAGAGGATGGCAAAAAGCAGAAAAGGAAACGCTTTCTGAACAATCATCAGTCACTTTGTCACTACGTCACATCTATGAAACTCCCACCCTGCATCCTGATTGGCTAAACCATAAAGTTGGTTGGAGAAATCACTCTCAATGGAAGAGGTTCCAGATGGATGTGAGTGAAGCTAGGCGGAGCTAAGCGGAACGACATTCATCTGGCTAGGGCCAGGTTAGGCAAAAATGGGGTTGCGTTTATAATTTTTTTCAGTGTATATAATGCAATAGACCTATGGCTAAGCCACGCCCCCTCCACTCACTCGGACACACAGTCAACATTCGGGGACAGGCGCTATGGCAGCTGTAGCTGTCACAGTAGGAGACATTTCACAGGAGGCAATTGGTGATTTTTGAAGACAGAAACATTATATATCATCTCAAAGTCACAAAAGGGCCTTAACTATGCATTGGTTAAATACATTTTTTTGTTTGTTGAGAATGTCTATGAAATGCTTTAAAATGTACAGGTCACAGTGTAAACGTGATAAACCACATATCGTTGCCATCATCGTTTGGTGCTACAGTATAAATCATTCAGCACAACATTGTAAACATTTGTTATCTTGGTTATTTACAGATACAGTAAATAAAGCTAAGTGACATGATGTACAACGCAGCTAGAAGCTAACGTTAACGTTTTTTAATGTTAGGCTAACGTTAGCCTAACGTTACATTAGAGATTTTAAAATGTTCAAAAACGTTGTTGACTTAACTTAGAACAGATGTAGACATCCTTGTTTCATTTATCCATGTTTAGTTGGTGTTGTGGTCTACCGCATAACTTAATCGCGTAACTTAATCCAGAGCAGACACTTACTGTATCTCAGTTGAGATGTGGCTTGGGAAAGGGTAAAAAAATACACACCATCACCCAGCCTCTCGCCCTAGTGTCAGAGTTGCATGTACCCCATGCACACCGCTTGACCATTTTAAACTTAAAATGACAAGAAAAAACGAATGACAAATGACTAACATTTCAATGGACATGAAAGCAGAGAATGTCCGAGTGTACTGGGTTAGCTGTGCACTGTGATTGGCTCATCGCATTTGGGGGCGTGGCTTAGCCATAGGTCAATTATTCTTTATAATGAATGCCATTGTAACTTAAGTTTAGTTTATACTTATATATTTGAATCTTGTTCTATAGACTATTAAGCATTTTGTGGAGTGAGTGGAAATATAACATGTTTTTAATGCTTATAGTGTGTTTATAAATGTTTTTATTTACCGGTATTTTACATTATTTCCAAATGTAATAACAAAATGCTTACAACGATGCAACTTTTGTGGTATTATAAAAAAAATTGTCTGATACTTATAAGCCAATAAATATTTTACAACTATCAGATATTGTCCTATAACAAATAAGTTGATAAAATAACCAATATAAGGTGTATTCCTATTCCTGTATTCCAACAACTTTTAAAATGGAGATGAAAAAATGTTCCATGTATTGATATCAAAGGCACTATTTTGGGACAAATGTATCTGTCATTTCATAAAGGCTAGCCAAACAGATGCCAACAAACCAATGTGTAGATGTGTGGAAGTCAACGCAGACCTTTATGGCAGCTAAGTGGAGCGGCGTTCTCTCCATTGCGGTTCCTCTTCATGAAAGAGGGACTTGTCTTCCTCCTGAGGTCAGGGTTAGCTGGTGTGATTGGCTTCACATTGGACTGTCTGGATGTCCTCAGAGAGGGGTCTTCAGTTCCTTCTTTAGATAACCTATTCGTCCTTCCTGAATTTCTGGGTTGTTTTGGTGTACTCTGCGGACCATAACTGTCCTGACTCTCTCTTGTTCTCTTACCAGTTCCAGGAAGGTAAGGCTGAGGAGGCCCTGGAGCATTTTCATTTGATTCTGGTGGGATATCAGTGGCAGCCACAACCTGTTGATCATGATATGACGAACTCAAAGCTGCACAGTTTTGCTTTTCATGGTTTTCAGTTTCCATATTTCTTAATATGCTTTTTTGGGGACTGGGAATTTGATTCTCTCCTTGGTGAGGAGCCTTATGAGTCTCCTCGGGCTTGCTGCAAGGTAAAAGAAAAGATACCCTCTTACTGCACCTCCTGTATTCATCTCCAGAGCTCATTTTCTCATGCTCTTCATCCTTCTTGTCTATAGCAGCTTGTTTTCCAATGGCCCAATGCTGATTGATAGCTTGTAGCTTCAGCCGCTTACATTCCTGCATAGTCTGAGTCTGTGTTGTGGTCATTTGACCACCGCTGGCTTGTCTGTAGACTTGGCTCCTTTTTTTCTTCGTTTCCTTATTTGCCTTCCCCTGTGGAGGAGTGGATGAGGCAGATTCCTGGGAGGAAGAGATGAAGTTGAAGACAGACAGGTCCTTAGGTTCGCGGCGAAGTCGCTTCCGTTCCCTGGAATCCATTTGATTTGTTTGATCCAGTGGGTTTCTCGATACAGCAGCGTATTTTGCGACTTTTTGGGCTAAACCAAATCTTGATGTTTTTCTTGTTCTTAGGGACAGAGCTCTTTCTGATTGTACGGCAGTGGCCGTGGCTGAACAAAGAGAATAAAATCAGGAAGTCAAATGCTGAGCACATTACAATGAGAGGGTTCCTACACATTTTCCATTTAAAATTGTTAAAATATGTTACTGTAAGTGTCTTCGTGGACCTGCAAAAGCGTTCTACCCTTTAGACCACGATATATTATTGATAAGGCCATCCTTAAAAATATTCTTGTTTGCCGTAATCCGACACAACCCTGTCAATTTAGGGCCGACTCAATTATTTTTTTTTTTTCCCTTTTAGTCTGACCGACTTGCCGGTTGTAACTTGCATTAAGACCGACTGATTTTTTTTTACTCTTCAAACGACTAATTCAAATTCAATAAAATAATATTAATTAGGCTATATTTTAGTTAGTATTGTGAAAATTGCTTATGCCTACATACAAATGTAGGCTACATTCTTTCTTTTAAATAAAAACCCGTGGCGTCAGTCATCTGATTATGTTCACAGCATTGGTTTACGCGTGTCACACTATATGGCTTGTAGCCTACGTTCGATTCCGTTTCATTCAGTGTTCCCGCTTGGTAAACCCAGTATTAAGCGGGCAACGGGGCTGAATATCAACCATTTCTATATAATAATAATGTTAAACAATTTGTCTGTGATGCAGTTTTGCTATTCGGGGCAGTCCAGAGAGAGAGAGAGCGACTCTCACCCGGAGCCACAGCGCTCACAACAGCCCTGCTTAATGAGTGACAATGAGGACAGAACTAAGCATTCAAACGTTTACACTTTAGATCTGGGATATTATCAGGGTTGTAATTCCTAGGAAGAAATGACACCTCTTTCCTAGGAAGAAATGACAGCTGCAACGCTGTGAAGGTTGCGCTAGACAGAATGCGCCTGTAATGGTAACGTACCGTCAGAATCAGCACGATCGGTGATTGTTGTAAAATACAGTCTGTACTGTTGCTAAACTGCGGACGCGTTTAATCATTAAAAGAGCTATTAAAAGCACAAAAGTCTACGCAAGAGACGCTGTTAATCGAGGCGACGCGCGCTCGAAATGCACTGCAACGAGACAAGAAAAGTAGGCGCTATAGCCTCATTTTGGGCTTCATGTGCGCATCTACTATCAAATATACATAAAATATAAAAATAACCAGCTCTGAGATTCACTTAAACACAGTTTATGTCTTAAATGGACGTAAATAGTTAGGAGAAAATGATGGTGCGTCAGTCATCTATTAGACTTGTTCGATCTTAAAGGAGCTGTATGTAAGAAATGTATTTAAAATAATCATAAAATGGCCCTGATATATCACTAGACATTAAGAAATCATGTTCATTTCAAATACTTATTTCACTGACAACAGTAGTCCAGCCAGGATATTGTCATTTAAAAAGTAAAGTTGCAGCCCTCAACTGATGTTGATGTTGTCATGTTGTGTTTTGGTATGATGCTCCACCCTCCATCGATCTACCAGTAAGCCGCTGACAAATGTGTCAGATAAAAAAAGTTGAATCCTGACGCCTATCTGGCAACCTCTGAGTCGGGGAAGGGGCATACACTGCTCTATGGTATTTTGAATGTTATTGCAGTACCAGTTTTGGCCACAATCTTACATACAGCTCCTTTAAAGGGGCAGTCGTCTAATAAACGTGACGATTGAGCCAGTAATGCAAATCAAACAACAAAAGACAGAGAAAAATCACTTACAGCTCTTGCATGAATAACTTAAACTTTAATAAGCATTAATATAACTATGATTAAAGTCGGCATGGAATCAAATTTGACAAATCTTCTTTTTATATGTAATATTGTAGTGTTTATTATAAATGATTTATCCGTGCACTTCATTATTTTTTTAAAATTCATGTACCCTTGAAATATTTAATCAAATACATACTTTTCTCTCCCCCATCGAAACGACCTCTCTCTCTTTTGGTCACATGGAATGGCAAAAGGGTGCGGCCAGATCCGATGAGGGTGCGGCTATCGGTGCACTGCCTCTCAGAGAATCGCATTCAAATTGTTCACAACGCCCAACCTCCAACGATCCAATCAATTGCCGAACGATGAAATCAAGCCCTGCCCTACATTTTTTCTAATTTCAGAAGCCGTTTCACTTGGATATACGTCACGACAAGGAAAAAAATGACTCTCAACTTCCGTTTCATGCCGACTTTAACTATGCAGTGTCATTTTACATTTGATTACTAAATTAAATTTCTTTTTAGACAGAATCAGACACACTTAACTGAAAAGTAATTTTAGACCTTCCTGAAATTAAAGCTCTGTGTATATAGGCCAATTTGTATATTTGTTTGACCATGTGTTTGTACTTGTTTTTGCTTATATCTCATGTATACAAAAAAACAAAAATGGAAAATGGAAATGTTTTTAGACATGGAAAATCGATTCAATAAAAATTTTTTTTACAGTTTTTTCACACAAGTGACTGGCCTAAAACGTTATCCGGTCTCTGATTTGTAGGTTGCATTAACTCCTTGCAGTGGATGCATGGTTTGTAGACCCAGTCAGTGACGGGGTCTAATTCATAATCACCTTGACCAAAATTGTACTTTTTTTTTTACATTGAATATGAAAAAAAAAAATATTCGACCTACTCTACCGACCCCTTTTTATAAATTTTTGCCGTTACTGCAAACCAAAATATTTTTAAGGATGGCCTAATATATAAGTATTTGATAATTATATAAATATGGTATAAGAGGTATAGCTCATCAGTGGGTCAAAAGTTATTTAAAAGACACAACAGTTTGTTGAAATCAATAGCATAAAATCAAGAAATTGTCCAATAAATTGTGGTGTACCCCAGGGATTGGTACTTGGTCCAGTACTTTTTCTTCTTTATGTGAATGACATAGTAAATGTTTCTAAGTTACTAAAATGTATTTTGTTTGCGGATGATACTATTTTTTTATGTTGGGAAAAATATAAGTGAGGTATTACAAGTTGTAGAGTATGAGTTTTGGAAAATTATAAGATGGTTTAACGGCAATAGACTGTCTTTAAATTTCAGTGAGACAAATGTATGATTTTTAGTTGTAAAAATGTGGATTTAAATGCAGCATTGACAGTACAAGGAGTACAGATTGAAAGGACTCATGAATTTAAGTTTTTAGGTGTTGTGATCGATGAACAGTTGACATGGAAATTCCATATTGACCATGTTAAATCTAGGGTCTCCCAAATTATAGCTGTCTTACATAAAGTAAAAGAATCTGTTAATAAATGTGCCTTAATTCTGTTATATAATTCATTGATTGTTCCACATCTGACCTACTGCATTGAGGCATGGGGAAGTGCAAACAAGACGTATATAGAATCTGTCTTTCAATTACAAAAACGTGCCATTCACGTTGTAAATGGAAGCGAATTTAGGGCTCACAAATTCAATATTTATACAGTTAAAAACTTCAATGACTTATTAGAATACAGTCTAATAAAAATAATGTATAAAGCACATTTGAAAACATTACCTGGAAACTTGCAAAATAGATTCATCAAGAAAGTTAGCCTAGTAAATTTAATTTAAGAGGAACTGAAGTCTTTCAGAAACCTAAATTTAGAACAAAATTAAAGGAAAGATACATATTTCCTCAATACAGGGTGTCAGTCTATGGAACAATCTAAATAGTGAAATTAAAACTTCAACATCATTTTTTTGTTTTTAAGAAGAGTGTAAAAGCATTACTTATAGAAAAATATATTGCATCTATTTAGTAGGAAAATGTGTTATTTGATTTATGACTTTGCATAGGTGCTGCAAAGTAAATGTGTGTTGTAAGTGTACCTCTTTGGAATTGTAATTTGATTTATGTTGATAAGGGGCAGATATTATAAGTTTATCTTCTTTTTGCTCCTTTTACTTTCTTTTTTTAAAAGAATGAAATAAGATATATGAATGAATGAATGAATGAATGAATGAATGAATGAATGAATGAATGAATGAATGAATGAATGAATGAATGAATGAATATTCCATACTTTTCTAGACTCAAATTTTTAAATCTCCTTCCAAATGATTTTTCAGATGATATTTAACTTAAATGGTTAATTCAGCATTATTTTCATCACTATTTTTGGTATTTAGAACAATCATCTGTAAATATCTTTTTTTTCTGTTTGTTTGATTTTCATTGTTTTTCTCAAAGTGATAACATGCACTTACATGATTATTAAAAATTAAAACATTTTATAACCTGCATATCTGCACAATGAAAATGTGCACATTGAATTCATTCAGTCTGTGTTTCAACAACCCCTAAATAATTACTGAACTTATGCCATGAAACACTGTATGATACATCTATTTTTAGAAACTCTTAATTTTATATTTTACAAAACTGAACATGGGCAATAGTCTGGAAACAGATACTTTTTTCCTTTTGGTTATTCCATTTGAGGTTATTAAATTTATTTTTCTTATAGCCTTAAAAAAAAGTTTTGTTTTTTACTTGATGGCTATATAAAGTAGTGGTGCACGATATATCGGCCGCTCATATAACATCGGCCGATTTGGTACATTTTTTATACATCGGTATCGTTCGATGTCAAAATAGGGCCGATGTGAACAGGCCGATGATCATTCCTGTGTATTTGACGTGCGTGTAGATTTGAGTGTGGGGGCTGGGATGTTTGTTTTTACACGAGCGTGCGCAAGTCTGTTTAAAACGTCAAGCGCTGACTGGAACTGGCGCACTGTTTTCTGTCAGCCTAATGCGTATTTTTGTCCCGCCAAAGCCATATTTGACCGGTAAGTGATGTAGATTGACTGCTTCGCTTGTTTAACTGAGGGAACGAGAGAGAGAGATAGTGAAAGCACCGGTCACGCGCGTCGTCTTCAAACGGTTTCTCTCTCCCTCACTCGCGCATGTTTATGAATTGAGTTGACTGAATATCTTTGAGAATACACGATGGTAAAAGGTTTTTTTTCTGAACTACTGGTTGTGAATTGTGCTAAAATAGCGTTGCCTTATCTTCTCTGAAAAGCTTTCCACACATCAGATCAGATGACATAAACCACACTTTCAATAAACCAAAAAAAATCTACCTGGTGATGAAATGTTTTCTGTGTCGCGAACTATGAAAAATAGGTTGAGACAAATCTCTGTGCGATGTCCTGAAACTGCCTGGATAATCACACAACGTGTGCCGTCACCGTGCTCGTTAATGACACATCCGAATTCGCGAACTAATGACTCATTTGAACCGATTCACTTTAATGAATGGTTAAAACAACTGATCTGTCCTTCACTGAACTCAAGAGACATAAATCGGAAACACTTTACAATAAGGTTCCATTTATTAAAGTGTACATTTATTAGCATTCTTCTATTAATATTAGTTTCATTTAATATTATAATATATTAAATATATATTTAATATTAGATTTTTACTCCATGATAAAACCACCCCAGCCCAGTCATTCTAGAATGATTCATTCTTTCCAAATAGAGATATTCAAGTAATCTGGTGAAATTGTTTTTATCACAATATATATCACAGAAAAATAAAATATCACAAAATGTAATTTTTTACCAATTTCGTGCAGCCCTGAATCCTCGCTATGTGTTTTCTATACAGAGATATCGACATCGGTAAATATCAGAATCGGCAATAACAGCAATATTAATATCGGTTATCGGCATCGGCCACAAATTTTCACATCGGTGCATCACTAATATAAAGTATTTAAATACTATTTAATATTATAAATTTATGTATGTGTATATATAT
>JAQIUQ010004979.1:62500-172500 GCA_030378365.1 Hybognathus amarus | reverse complement strand
TCATTTGAGCAGCCAATAATTCAGTCTAAGACAACATTACCCTATAGAAAGCACAGTAATGTGTTCATTTAGTACAAAAGAACCCTTTCTTATCATCAGTTAAAAAGGTTGTCCTACTTAATGATGTGTAGAAACAGCGCTTCTACAGCTTTGTTTTGAGTATTGAGCACACTTGCATTCCTGAAACTCTCGCTTTAAAAAGGGCTGTAAAGAAAAGCATCCGTTTGTTGTTCGTTTGAGAGATAAAGGCTATC
The DNA here is from genome assembly GCA_030378365.1 of Hybognathus amarus. Classification (NCBI taxonomy): domain Eukaryota; kingdom Metazoa; phylum Chordata; class Actinopteri; order Cypriniformes; family Leuciscidae; genus Hybognathus; species Hybognathus amarus. Next base: position 172,246 of record JAQIUQ010004979.1, on the reverse strand, counting down.
GCACTTAATACTGCCTCGAAATAAGAAAATAAACTGCGTTGAACCAGGACAGAGAGTGAAGTGGACAAGGCCAGATGCACAACACTGCAGAAGGCAAGTACTTCAGAGTCTCTAGCTTGAGGAACAGACGCTCAGCTGGCAGCTTCAATAAACAGTACACTCCAAACACCAGTTTCATCTGCCACACTGAGAAGAAGACAGAGAAACGCTGGCCTTTTAAGAAGACTTTCAAAGATAAAACCACATCTGAAACTGCCAGATGTGAAGAAAAAAGGTAGGATGACAAAAATAACATATGAACTCGATGGTAAATGGTTAGAAAAGGAGTATTATGGGAAGGTGAAAGTAAGTTTGGTCCATCCATAACAATAGGTAAATAATGGATCAACCATCCATAACATTAGGCAGTGTTGTGCCTGAACTCCTCTTTCTTCTAGTATGATCATTTTTATTCAAGCTTGTATATTCAAGTTCAGCAATGAAGATTCCCTATTAATTGTCATTTAAGTGAAATTACGGAACTTAAATATACAAGCTTGATAAAAATGGTCATACTAGAAGAAAATTTTAAATTAGAGGACTAAATTTAGAATAAAAAAATGAACTTAGAGCACTTAGAGGCTTTTGCATCTGAACTGACCTGATATATATATATATATATATATATATATATATATATATACATACATATATACATATAAGGGCTGTGCAAAAATTAATTGCGATTAATTCGCATTCGAAATAAAAGTCTGTGTTTACATAATATATTTGTGTGTGCTGTATATAATTATTTTGTATATATAAATACACACACATGCATGTATATATTTAAGAAAATGTGTCATTCATATATAAAATATTTATATAATATAGATTACGTATTTATATGTATATACAGAATTTAAGTGCAAATAGTTCTTAAATATATACATGCATGCATAGGTATTTATATATACAAAATAATTATATACAGCACACACAAATATATTATGGAAGCACAGACTTTTATTTTGGATGCGATTAATCGCAATTTGAGTGCGAGTGCCTGTGTGCGCAAAGTGTGTGAGTGCCTGTGTGTGCTGTATATAATTATTTTGTATATATAAATACTCACACATGCATTAAGAAAATGTGTCATTCATATATAAAATATGTATATTTATATAATATAGATTATGTATTTATATGTATATACAGAATTTAAGTGCAAATAATTCTTAAATATATACATGCATGCATAGGTATTTATATATACAAAATAATTATATACAGCACACACAAATATATTATGGAAGCACAGACTTTTATTTTGGATGCGATTAATCGCAAAATAATTATATAACACATAACCCATAACCACACACAGAAAAAGTCAAATATGTAATCAATCCTGTGCCTATAAGAGTGTAACAGTTTTAAATGTATGTTTGTTGGATTTAGAAATATTCATGACATCAGCCTGATAAAGCTGGAACCCATAACTAAGCTGCAGATTCAGATACGCACGAATGCGAAAACATAAATGGTAACAATTTACTAATTTACTTAACCAGCAAAGCATCTGGACCAATATATGGTCCATTGAGTCCAAGGCTTACCGCCTCTCTTCTGAGATATGAACAGTAAAATCATGCTGAAATGACTTTTTGGCCTGTTAGGAGCAGGATGCACAATCTGCTTTCATTATGAAACAAAACATAACCTACCTACCATTTAGAACACAGCGGAAGTTTTCGGAAGTGTGCAAGTGCCTCTTTAGTCCTGGTAAATGTCTCAGATTTTGACAGGATGATACTTCTTGTTCCATAATAACCGGAGAAAGAGACTGATTACAATATTTCTATATAACAGATGTGTTTTTGCAGGTGGCGCCAACAGTGGGGAAGCGAAGGGGAGGAGCTAAGTGAGCGGACTTACACTCTGATTGGTCAACTGGGCTTTAGTTGTGAAGTTCCTTCCTTCAGAATAAAACGTCAATATAAATCACCCAAAACGTTTTTTAAAAACCTTTAAATATAAAGTATAGAGTCTCATGGGCATTGTAGGCTATAATAGTGTGTCGTCGTATATTATATTTTATATTGGATAAAATATTAAACAATTATAGATGGCAGTCATATTAGTTTGTTTTTCTTTTATCACAAAAGCACAATTAAGTGAATATATCGAGTGCACTGCATTCATAATTAGCTTACTTAATTTCCTTACTTTGAGTACTTCTAAACTACAAAAAAAAACGTTTTCTTAAAAACATACATGGGAATTAAATACCATGGGTAGTTGTGACTGTGATAATTCCCATTTTAATTTGACTATTGTGTATCAGTGTATCACTAAAGTACAATTCATCACCCTATATACAGTGGTTCATTCGGTTAAGATGGTTTGTTGTACATTTGCTTTTAAAAATCCATCTGTAAAGTGTAGTGAAGGTTTTTAGCTTGTTAAAATACCACTGTGTGAGGGGTTAAGTCATTTCAATATTTTAAAATGACACCGGTGACAAATTATCAGAAGGTGTCACACTTTACCTGTGTTCCCATGTGTAAAAAAAAGAAAGAAAGAAAACTGAAATGCAGTTCGAATGAACTAACACTGGATGGTTCATCACTTCCACAGTGCTTGATATTCTATGCAAAGGAATTGCATACCTCAACTCATGGCATAAAGAACCAATTGCCCCGCATTCAATAAGACAAACGCTCAACAACTGCATGTGAAAAATAGCTTTAATGTAAAAATAAGCTTGGTACATTTTTAAAAGAGGAACTGTGCCTTGCAGCAGACAGAGGAAAGGGCCGATGAAATATTCAGTACATTCTTGCACAAGAGATGTGCCTTCAGAGAAAATATTAATGAGAGTGAAGATGTGCAGACATTGAAGAATCATTTATATCTCCAAGCCAAAAAGGTCTTTGTGATTTATTTCAACCCCAGACAAGAGCTGCATCGTTGCAGCCAGCAATTTAACAGGATGGACTCTCTTCTCTCTGCATACATATTTAATTCTGTTATGTTGTGATTAAAATATATATAATAAATAGTTGGCAGAGCTGGTAAAATTTCAAACAATTTAGTAAATAAATGAATTAATTTCCTTTGATAAGAAGCAGCAAATTTGTTTGACGACTTTGCAAATAACAAAACAAAACAAAACAAAAAATCCATAATAATGTGCTTTAATGTTGATCCCATATTTGGAAGATTAGAAAGAAGGTGAATACACATAATTTTTCATAATGATCTTCAATAATTAACCATAAGGTATTTGGCGACTTCATTATTCAATAACCTACAACATTTGCCTTCCATCAAAGTCAAAAACCCAAAAAATCGTGTCTATAAAATATGTCCTATATATTAAATTAATGTCTTTTTTGAGGTTCATTGAATCTCATAATGTGCAAATATTTTATGAGTCTAAAGCATTGTACAGAGTCTAGACTGTCAATGTCCGAATCCTTCCGTGACTTCCTGTGTGTCTGTGTGCCGATTTCCCCATGGCGAAGTTAATGAAAACCTAAGGAGACAAGTCAAGACAAGCATTTAGTCTCCACATCACCACCTCAGTGTCTCTTTTCATTTTGCTCCATTGTCACCATCACCACATTCACAATTAAACATTTTGTCATTATTTACTCATTATTTATTCACATTTCTGTGTATAAGAGACTTTGGTCTGTTAAAGCTCTTGAATGATTTAAAAAAAAAAAAAAATATATATATATATATATATATATATATATATATATATATATATATATATATATATGTGTCAGGCAGAGATATTCTTTGAAATAAAATAAGCAAATAAAATAAAATAACAAAATGCTGTCCTATTTTCATTTAGTCTAAACCTGATGTACAAAACTAGACATTTACCAAAAAAAAGTAAGAACAACTGACTAAAACTTTAACTGAAATTAAAATGAAAACAGAAAATACAAACAGAAAATCTCATTCAAAATATTAAAGCAGCATTATGTTATTTTTGAAATTTTGCTCTTGGGGTCCCCCTACAGTTGGGAAACAGTATTGTCTTCAATTACTGTCGTAAAATCTGTCATGGTTACACTAGGGAATACACGCGTGCATTTGTTGACAAGCGATACCCTGAACTCTGCAGGAGGAAGGAGTTCTCACATCTTGGGCAGACTCCAGTGTTGTGTGTGAAATGTCTTCATCCCAGGTACATTGGCAAATATTTCAGCATGTCTTATAAATATAGTGTCATGGGCTTTATTTTATTTTTTTTATGTCAAAAGATCGCGTAGCTCACGTTTACAAGCTAGCGTCTTTATAGTAACGTTAGCCTGTTGGCTATTTTTACATAATGGATATGCTAATTCAATTCAATGTTTTTTGTGGATAACAGCCATGTCGTCAATATTATAATATCAAGCTACCATAGATGAATCTGCAAATTTGAAAAAAAAATCGATTTGAATTATAGCCAGAGGCAAGACACTTTCACCATAAAAATAAGTAACAAACATGACTATCAGCCTGCAGACATAGGATAGTTATCCTGACCGATTATTTTGTCCGTCTAATCATGTATTATTCACTTCCGAGAATGTAACGTTAGCCCCTACCAAACTCAGTAATCATACTTTCACGTCTCGAGCTGGCGTGAGCCGGTTCTACGGGGATGCTTGAGTGTCTTAAGCACCCCTCAAAAGAAAGCAATGCAGTCTACATTGGATGCGGCGAGGGGTGAAGCTACACAACACATTACCAACAGTAAACTGATCGCGCATGCGCTCTGTTTCTGACGCACTTCACATTTGGTTTTACTTGCTGCTTCAGCCATGAAAACATACAGAGGTAAAAAAGGCTTGTTGGCTCTCGCGTAGAAATTTGAGGAAGTTGGGGAAGTGACGTATGCCGTAACGCAGTCGAATGTAGTTCTTTTTGTGTTCGGGTTCCTACCCGCTCCCCGAAGTTCCAACTTAGCGCATTTGTCACTATTTTTAACGACTTTTCAGACCCCATTAGCGACATTTTTCAAAAAGCGACTCAGCGACAATTTTAGCGACTTTTGGGCAAACCTCAATAACCTACAAATGTTGCCAGTACTGTCCTTCGAGCACAAGCTCTTGCTTTCTCCCTGTCGCCACTCTTTCTCAGACGCGTCTCCCCTGTTCAGTGAATGGCTGAGAGGAGCGCACAGCCGATGACTAGCGTCATTTAGTGACTTTTCAGGGAAGACCTTAGCTACTTTCCTTCAGTGTACGTTCACACTGCCGCCGACTTGAGCTTCCAAAGTGGCCGGAAGTCATTAATTTTCAATGAAAGCTGGCTTCTCTCAGCTGCAAGGAGAGTCAAATTCCTCGGCGGCGCGTTTTGGGCATTTTGAGCGTTTTGAGCGTCAATCTGAAAGTTGACAGAAGCTCAACTTTATAGTAATGAGCCATGACGCGGTTCAGCGGCAAGCAGCGGCAAACGCCAGCAACCAATCGGAATATAGACGTTTCGTTCCTACCAAAACATTAGTTCCGAGAAAATGGAAGAGAAGCTAATCATCGCCGTTGCTTTGATTCCTGCTGGTTTGGTATCATTTATGACATGACGTTGTTAGCGTATAGGGACCGCATGAGCGCAGCTTTTATTTGAAATATTTATGAACGCTCGTTTTAAAGCAGGAATGCAATTAATTTGCTCATGGTGACACCAATTTGAACGCAAATAATAATAGCTAACTATTTTTCCCGACCAAATGTGACCAAAACGGTTATAAAAATGCTGTCATTAAAAAGGGTTTCTTCAATGTATTGCTTGTTTTTTTCTGTTTATTACATTTTATGTTGTGACACTTCTATTCTCCCTGCAATAGAGAGCCTAAGTCCCGCCCCTCCGCTTCCGGTTAATGGGACCTTATTTCGGAAAAATTATGAATGGGAGTCAATGGCAAGAGATCTTATCTTTTTATTCCGTCTGAACTGTGTCCTGGATTACACATATCGTGAGCTTAGAATTATAAGGTTCTATCTCCGTTTAGGGTAGTTCTGAGATATTGAGCATCAAAGTTTTTACATCCCACCTGGCAAAACTGTTATGTAGTATAATCTTCTATTATAGCTTTATCTATTAATCTTTTTTTTACAAAAATAACACCACACAGGCATTAATAAACACCTAATGGATCAGATTATGTCAAAAACTCAATTTTGACCAAAAGTGGAGATAGAACCTTATAATTCTAAGCTCACGATATGATGTTTGTCAATTTAAAAGATAATTATGAAAGTCAAGAAAGTTGCAGTTCGCTCATAAAACAGAAGAGTAACTTTTAGTTTTATGTGAAAATCGCTCAATGAACTACATCTCCCGGGAGTCGAAACAACGAGCGAGATCAGCTGCTGTGTGTGTGTGCAGTCTGGAACAACACACTCATGACGGTAACGTTACGATTATAACGGAAGACTATAGAAACAATGACATAGCCTCAGTAAAGTTAGCTTCATTCATTGAGAGAAAATGTGCGCCTTTGGGATTTGTAGTCTTTGTAATTACTTGTCTTATATCTCAACAGTTTTACATCAAACTGCAACTTTCTTGACTTTAAAATGTATCTTTTAAATTGACAAACATCATATGTGTAATTCAGTGATCAATTTAAACGAAATAAAAATATTTGTTATCTCTCGCCATTGACTACCATACAATATTTTTCCAAAATAAGGTCCCATGGTGGTCGACCGGAAGGGGAGGGACTATGGCAGAGCGTTCAAAGCATCCAAAGCCTCAACAAGCTTCCCGTACTTTTTGACAAGCGTCCTTGACAGGGCGGCCAGAGCTTATTTGACGCTCAGAGTCGGCGGCGGTGTGAACGTACGGTTAGAAAATAGTTGGCAACAGTGCCGAAGTTACAGTAAAAGCGAATACAGACACTGTCAGGCTATGGCAGACCTGTCATTCAACCTATTTTAAGTCGAATGTCTAGAGGGTTTTGGAAAAATATTATAAAGGTTAAAAAAATGACATAGTGCTGCTTTAATAAAACTATAAAAGTACTCAATGATGCTAAAAAACCCACTGGTTTAAGGACTACTTTTATGACTTGACAAATCACTATGGATAGTGTGTGAAGGAAATAGGAAATGAGGTGTGTGAAAATTCTTCAAACAAAAAATGAAATCTTTGTGTTCCACAGAGTGTATCTCACCTCATCCAGAGTGGTCTGGCTGACGGAAAAGTGTTTGATTTGCAGTACAGCCTTGTTGGACTCTGAACAGGCCAAAGATTGAAGCCACACCACCAGGAGCAACAGGCACATGGTACTCCACCATATTCGAGTGATGATCCTTTATGGACAGAAGATGGATTACTTAGCTAAAATAACAGAATACACGTATTGCAAAGAGATCACATCAAAAAAAAAAAAAAAATCCTGAGGTCCGCTAATAATGCTAGTAACATAATTTTCTTTGTCCCCAAAACAAGCATAATTAAATTTTTAGGACCATTTCCACCCTCTCTCTAACCCATGCTGTTTTTATTTTTGCTTCTGTGCCTTCAAGACTTCTCTGTAAACTCGCTATTTACTGTACATGTGAAATGAGACCAATATTGTCATTTAAATCTTCAAAATTTGCATGTGGGCACATATGTGGGCTGTCATACGTTTAATATCTTCATCTGACGTAATAGAACTTCAGATTTCACAGCTTAGCTTTAAAGAGAATCTATTATGTGTGTTTTTTTTTCTATTTTCAGCTTTCTTTAATGTGTAATGTTTTTGAGCACGGAAAAAGGTTTGCAAAGTTAAAAAGTCACTCCAAAGAGAGTTATTCTCTATATATCAGTAAGCACTGAAAGCGGTTCTGCGTCAATGTAAAATATGAAAAACATTCGAGCATGAAAACTTAAATTGACTGAATACGTGCTCTTTAAATAGATAATAACTTTCAATGGAAAAGTTTTAAAACTTTCACAATAGGTTTTCATAGAACAATGATCTCTTATCATAAAACAATCTGAATGTGATTCCTCATGTAATGACTCCAGAAATAAAAGTGATCAGTTCATTTCATTTCAATTTTGGAGATATCCCAGAAAGTAAACCCCAAAAATGTGTTAGAAATGTGTTTAAAGCAAAACATCCTTATCATGTGCTTTTTTTCCCCCTCTCTCACCTTCAGGAACGTGCTGGGGAAATTCTGCTGCATGAAGTTACTGATCATATCGACATCATAGGAAGATCCAGCTAAGTACATCCTCACCGTGAATCCTTTGCCAAACCTGTCAGATGAACATAAGATTATTTTATCAGCAGGGAAAAAAATTATAACGCGGCTGCAGGAGAAATCAGGCTCTAGAGTGTGGGACGTGAAAGAACTATGGAAAAATAATTGGTAGAAGGAAGCACAGGACACAGAAAGATAAACCACTGACCTGTTCTTGATGTGCTGTAGGGAGCCGAGACATCTGAACTGCCCTTTTACCATTATAGCCAGACGGGTGCAAAGGGCCTCACACTCCTCCATACTGTAGGATACAGAGACAAATTGCATAGTATATCATATATCACTGTCTTTAAAACCGATTTAAACTTTTAAGACAAACATTGAATGTTGGCTTCACTAAGCATCGCCTGAAGCGATACATAGGTTTAAAAAAACATATTAACAGGTTAACTCATAATATGTAGTTAAACATACTACATATTTGTAATACTACTTTTATTTGTAACATACAAATAGGGTTACTACATTATTTAATATATTTGTATATATAACATATATGTATACATATGGCAACATTGTCTGTAAAGCTGTGGTTTGATTGTGGTAAGTGGAATACAAATACATTTAAATGGGATTTTAAATGTTATATATATATATATATATATATATATATATATATATATATATATATATATATATACTGTAACAAAATATTGTTGATTTAACTTAAAAAATGAAGTAACATGGTTGCCTTAAAACTTTAAGTTCATTGAAATTGAAAAATTGAGTTAATACAATAAAGGAGATTGATTTAATAATCAGAAACTCAAAATATTATGTTATCTGAACCACATAAATTATCTAAGCTGATTTGACCTAAGAAAAAACGTTCTGATAACAAATCATGATATTTATTGTTTTACAGTGTATATATACTGTATATATGATTTCTCAGAACTAATATATATATATTAGAGAACTAATATATAATATATATATTAGAGAACATATGTATTCTAGAGAACTATGTCAGATTACTCCTAAAATCTTGTCGTGTCGTGGACAAGACGCATGTTCTAGACCAGTCATTGCATGCCGTCTTTAACGCAGCACGTGATGTCATCAAGAAGGCGAAACTACTAGCGAGTGACTTCCAGAAACGAACGTAAATAAACAATGGATGAAGAGGTGAGTGTTGTATTGGCTGTCCTGTGTTCAGAAAAAGAGTAAAAAAAGAAAGAAAACCCGACAATGGACACGTTCCTGGATTGCTCGAAGAGGACAGTATGGGCTGTCAATCCTCCAAAGAGAACTTGAGATAAAATATTTGTTTTCTTATATATTTTTACTTTTAGTTTTAACGTTAGCACCATCGTCTCTCTTTTGTTTCGCCATTTTTGAAAGTTGTGTACGGAAAAGCTTCTGTGCTCCTATTGGTCAACCTCATACATGTGACGGAACCGTCGTTGACAACCATTAAAAAAATAAACATGCTAGTCTTTTTGTCGTGACGTCGTTAAGCATCGCAGACTCGACATAGGTTGTCGCCCACTATGACACTCTATACGAGATGATACGATCGAATCCAGACGCCCATTGTCATTTACGAAACACCATCGACACCCTACGTCAAATGGATCATGCCAAAATCGGGCTAAAATCATGTAATCTGAACCAGGCATTAGTCTAATAGAGGGTTGCTTAGTATCAAGGCCCGTTATTGTCCTTATATATCAGGCTTAATATTTTTCTCAGTACAAACGCATCTGTATCTATGAAAATATGTAGCTTTATAATACACAAAAGATGTCCCTTACTGTGTATTTGAAAGTGGATCATCATATTTGGATGTCCTTGGTTTCAAAAAGCTTGAAACCCCCAGATTTGGCTAAATGTGTTGTTACTGCCCCCGTTTGTTTGGAGGAACTGATGTAGTGTCAGTCGAGCGTAGTCATTACCTGTGTGATGTCAGGACCACAGCACATTTGCCCATCACTTGCTCAGAGATGATCTTCCAAAGGTGTCGTTTGGAGCGTGGGTCCATTCCAGAGCTGGGTTCATCCTGAGAGGTTAGAGGAGACATTTAAGAAACATGTGGGATGTTTCTGTGAGTTTAAACAGTGTGTGCAAATCCCACACACTCCCCAGGTAAATGCAATCGTGCAATGCACCAAGCCAAAATTTCAAGTTAGAATAACTGATGTGCTTAGAGACTTTGGCCAAACAGCACACCAACACATTTCAGAGGTGTTTGTAATGAGTGTGCAACGTTTTACCCATTCAAGCCCCTTTGAGCAAACACTCAAGACAACATGCAATACAGTGATTTATAATGTAGCTGTACTGATTACTAAATGGTAACTAGTTTCAGTTAAGTGGTATGATGTGTGTTTTTCACTCACCAGAAGAAGGATCTGTGGGTTTCCAATCAGGGCCAAGGCTGTAGACAGCTTCCGGCGTGTTCCACAACTGTAGCTCTCGCTTGTGTTGTGTCTGTGGTAATTCAGCTCCAACTTTTTCAACAGATAGTTCACAACCTAAAGAAAAAAACGATCAAATATTGAGATTCTCACAGCATGTAATAATATAACATCATGTTAAATAAGAAAACCAATTGATGACAATTCGATTTTCACATTTTATGATGCAAATATGAGTTCTTCTTGCTCGTGCAAAACCCCACAAATCATTATGTGGTTGCAAAGGGTGATAGTTAGGGTGTTGCTATGTGGTTATTTACTGGGGTTTGTTCAAATCCCTAACTCTACAACCATGATGCAAACATTACTAATAATGTAAAAAATAATTACAATTTTAAATCAAGGTTGCTTAATTAAATCTAAATAAACTAAAATCACGATATGGGCGTAGTGTGATTATCAAATTGCAAAGCCTGTTATTTAATTAAATAAATATATATGCTACGTGTTTCTCATCTCTGCATCTGCTCGCTGAGTTTGGGTCGCTTATAATGTGCATTTGGAAGCACAATATTTGCCAACCAGTGTAATGAAAAGCATTTATAAGCCAACCGTCGTCAACAAAATAGAGGCTTCCTCATGGTTTTCACGAAAATAAAATCTTGATGGTCTAACGTTTGAAAATGAAGAAATAAAAACAGCCTTAAATATAAGTATTGTAATTTTACAACTACAAAATTATTATTATTTTTATTTATTTTTTTAACATAAAATATCGATTATTTTGTTTACTATATTTTTATAAATATTTTTGGTAACGCTTTATTTTACGACCCGCAAAAAAACTGCGTAAGTACACAGAAATTACGGAAATTATGGTACGTTTCTGTAATTATAGCGTACTTCTGTGTAGGTATAAGGGAACAATATGCTAAGTTTTGGGTAATAAAGGGGTAACAAGCAGATATGCAAGCAAATAATTTATAATGTAATTATTTTAAAACTAACAGGTACCTATTCTGTTCATGTATTCCAGGCAAAAAATGTACATCAGTTGTATATAAAAGTTATCATCACATTTCTGGCAAAACATGTTCTTGTGCAAATTTACAGGGTAATTTTGACATCGGTGGTTTGAAAATTAAACATATGTGTGTGTGTGTATATATATATATATATATATATATATATATATATATATATATATATATATATATATATATATATATATATAGTATATATATATATATGGCTGTATGTAAGCACAGTATGATAAAAATTAATTTATTGGCTTTTCTTACTAGATTTGTTAAGTCAACCCACAGATGTCAAAATTACCCCGTAAAATAATTAAAGGGATACTCCACTTTTTTGAGAATAGGCTCATTTTACAACTCCCCAGAGTTAAACAGTTGAGTTTTACCGTTTTCAAAACCATTCAGCAATTTTTCTGATATTTAGAAGAATATCAGTAACCAGACAGTCTCTGGTCCCATTGACTTCCATAGTAGGAAAAAATATATACTATGGACGTCAATGGGACCAGAAACTGTCTGGTTACTGATATTCTTCTAAATATCAGAAAAAATTGATTCGAAAACGGTAAAACCCAACTGTTTAACTCTGGGGGTGTTGTAAAATGGCATATTTCCCAAAAAAGTGGAGTATCCCTTTAAAAATAATTACATTACGAAGCTATTTGCAGGTTGTATATCTGCTTGTTACCCCTTTATTACCCAAAACTTAACATATTGTGTTTCCTTATACCTACACGGAAGTACTCTGTAATTACAGAAACATACACCGTAATTTCGGTCCACTAGCAGGATGTATATCTGCTTGTTACCCCTTTATTACCCAAAACTTAACATGCTATAAATACAGAAATGTACACCGTAATTTCGGTGTACTTACGCAGTTGTTTGCGGGTCGTAAAATAAAGTGTTACCATATTTTTTTATGAATAACATTACAAATCACCATTTAAATTGCAATTGCAATTTTTATCAGGAAAAAAAAATCACATGATGTTTTCCCAAAATTGTGCAGCCCTATTTGAAAGCATGTATCACACTTACAGTTCACTCATAATTTCCCTGCAATTTAGTTTTGATTAACAAAGCAATAATTGTCCCCAAAAAGGCTTAACAAATTGTTCTAACACATTAATTGTGTAGTCTTGACATCATAATGAGTCCCTTTGAATAATGTTTTGATTAAACGCCTGTTGACATTTGACCCCACACAGAGAATGTCATGGTTTCTGCATTCAGTTAACTAATTGGATTCATACATCAAAGGATCCAAGTAGACATTCTATGAATTTAAATAGCTTCTCATAAACCTGCAAGAAACCATAAAGGACTCTCCGTCTAACAGGGGTTATACGCACCAACAGATCATCCTTTTGGGTCGGCATTGAATTGTGTGCTTCCCTCAGGACATCAAAATTTACCAGCCGTTTCCTCTGAATCCTCTAATCCAAGTTAATGGGCCAAACCGCAAAAGCCATTTCAAAGTCTCAGAAGCTTCAACACAAAGGCTTTCGGTATAGCCGAAAGATGACTGATGGTATTCATAGATTGTTAAGTCAATTCCTTATTTGCCCTTTTTATAGAAGGGTAACATCATCATTACAGGGTGCCGGTTTTACGTCATTTTAGACAAAGTTGCACTTTATATCAACTTTACTCAAAGATTTAAAGCATTAATTCTCCAAGCATGAATATTCTGTCATGATCTACTCACCCTTATGGAATTTAAAGCCCTTGTGACTTTTTTCATTCACGGGTACATAAAAAAGAACAACGTTAACGTTTGTAGTTCGAGCAGCTCTTTTCCTCAAAATGAAAAGGGGTGGTGACCAGGCAAACGACACAAAGGTAGCATTAAAATAGTCAACATGACTTGTGTGCCATTGTGTCCAAGGGCGTTTTCACACCTGAAAGTCCGCACCAAGGTCAGAACCAAAGTTCATGTTTTGATACATTTTATACTTTCAGAAAGTTTTGGTTTGGTTTCACACTGCAATAATGCGAGCGCACTATAGAACTTTACGTGGCATACTTACATCCTGTCGTCATCATCTATGTGGGCTGCATCTTGACAATGATTGGTTTAGTAAATGTACGTGCGTCTGGTCGTCAACATGTTGTCAATTCCCCAGGTAACTTTGACAACATGAACGAACAGACGCATATCGTTCCAACTATATTGTTATTTTTATGGGATAATTACCCGCAGCACCAACTATACACAAGGCTAGTTCAAATACGCCAAATGAACGTCCTCGTCATGCGAACATTTTAACGTCGCGGCAGGAAAGGAGCAGAAGATTGCAAGTTGACTTCTCATTATGTCATAAGACCATACTTCAAATAAAATCTGCATCTCCTCATGTGCTACACGGCTCAGTTCTCCTGCCACCATCTGTTTTTTTGGCTTTTTGGGAACCACCAGAACTTCCTGTAAAAGGTCTGAAAGTCTGAACCATACAGAAATGCTTTCACACTATAAATGAACCAAACCTTTTTTCAGTTTGATCCAGGCCGAGACTACCTCTTTTCGTCGGACCAAATTTCATCTGTTTGGTCTGGCAATCCGTGGTCCGAGGGAGTAGCCTGGATGCCAGCCTGAACTCCGCCCACAATATTTTTTGGTCGGGAAGTTCGGTCTGGACTCGATCCATTGAGGAGTAATTATGATCGGACAAGAAACGTTCGGGCCAATCAAATTGCCAGGGCGGGCTTTAAACAATGATGGACAGATGATCTGCCAGGACGCAATCATCACGTTATCAAGAGCGCTTAACTGGCCTTCTATAGATTCCACTGTCGCATCTGTTGTAAAATGTATCGACAGCGCATTCATTTTAATAGACGAACAGAGAACTGCAATCAAGGCATTTGTCGATTCGGAAAGATATTTTTCATGTCCTTCCAACATGATTCGGGAAAAGTGTAACTTATCAGCTGGCTCTGACGGTCACTGAAGAAGATGGGACGTAATGAAAAGCCTGTGGTCGTTGTGGTTTCTGCTTTGGTCGCACTCATGGAGGAGTAAGTAAAAGAAGCAACACTCGCTATTTAACTTCTAAAATAAGTAAGTTCTCTAGTTGAAAACTGCGCTATGCAAAGAAGTTGACTTACTGCGTTGCTCTGATTGGTTGTTAGAGTCTACCGACTATTTTTTTTTCCTGGTTCGGTTAAGACACGCCTCATAAACATACGAACCGCTCCAGAGTTTGTTCGAAAGCGTACCGAGACCACCTCTTCGAGGAAAAATCTTAACAGTGAGCCATGTGCTCATAACGTCATAGTGTAAATGCATGTCACAGTCTCTGAATATAATGGAGTTGATATTTTCAGTTCAAGTTTAAGCCCTCTAGATCAAAATATTGTGCAGGATCAGGATGCAATAAAGAGAAAAAAGACAAAGCAGAGCGATTTATCTTCTAAACAGTTCTCCTGCGTAATCTTCAGAAATGTAGCTGTTGAGAACAGCACGGCAGGTCCTGCATTACAAAAACTGATTATTCTGACTCTAAAATTTGATTTAGAAGCTCATGTATTCCTTACATTTAACTCTTTTTAAACTGACATTGCTGCTGCTGTACAAAAGCAATCAAAGCCATGATTCAGAGTTACACTTATTTTCATAATAACTTCCTAAAATGACATAGCAACCTCTTATGCAAGCTATATACCAGTGTTTCAGTCTTTAGGAAAACTGATAAAGAGTTCACATTGTCTGCAGCCAAAGGCAAGTTTTACAGAAGTGCTTTTTACCAATAATCCTGGGAGAATGCAAGATTAATTAGCTTTCTCGTTAATCAATATGGAAAAGAGCCAACCATTTTGTGTCAAATGCAATACTAAGACAATACCAAACTGAAATCTATTGAGAAGTCCAGCACAGGGATTTCCACATGGGTCGATGATTGTTAGTGCTGGTCAAGTGGGTAGACTCGCATTGTAAAAGTTGTTTAAAACTGGTGACGCTGGTTTCAATCACAACAGAAGCATCTCAATCACACTCTGGTGCTTTCAGAACTGGTGTTAATCCTCCATTTCCTGACATGTTTTTGCATGTCACACTTGACGAAAGACACATGCACTATCTTTCTCAGAGTGTTAAATGATGTCAGTCTGGTCATCGAAGTTGTGACATTAAATTAACAGACAGCTGTCTGCTACGCCTCATCTTTCTCTCTCATTTCCAATCAGCAAACTCTATCAGCAAACTCCATCAGTGGAATACATTTAGTTGCACATAAGCAGGGATGTCAAGAGTTCCAGCATTATAGAATCAAGTCGAAACCAAAAAAAGGAATGATGCCAATCTATCTTTATTTTCATCAGCAATACAAACTATTGATTCAGTACTAACTCTAGACGACTGCCTATAAACTTGTGCATGTGTGACTTTCAATTTAAATTGCATTTGCTTCTATATGCAGTTCATAACGGTTTAAACTTTGGGGTCAGTAAGATTTCTTTTTGTTTTTAAAGAAGTGCTCACCATGGCTGCATTTATTTGATCAAAAATACAGTAAAACAATAAGATTAACCCCTTAACCGTCACTTGCCCGTATACTTTACTTCACTATATTACTATTAAATCCTAATCAAGTCATGACAAACTATATATCGTTGGACAAGTCTAAGACTCCTAAATAGATATTTTAGGTCTGTTTTTTTCTTACAAATTATGAATGAACAGTAATATATGAATTTATGACAAGAGTGCGCCTCAAAAAAATCAACGTCATTACAGGAGTTTCTGACCTTTGTCACAAAAAGTCGACGCACACACTTTTAATAATTGAAACTTTGTTTTTAGTGCTAAAAGTTCATAATAAAACATAATTAGTATTTGTCAATAAAAAAAAGATACAATTATATTTTAAAAATTAAGGTTAGAAGTCCTCTGAAAAGTATAATATATATATATATATATATATATAATTGTTATTATTATTATTATTATATCACACATTTTAGTAGTTATCATAAATTAGGTATCATTTGAAAGCTTTCGAACTCAGAATTCATCCTGTGAAAACTGTTTTGAAATTGGACGTTGCGTTACCATAGAAACAATATTTTTTTACAAGGCCCCTCCCCTTTTGGATATCATCTTTCATAATTTATTGTGAAAACCTTTTCTAATCTTGACAAAACACATATTGTCAGAAAGGTCTAGGAGTCTCAAGGTTCCATATTTAGTGACAGAAGTGATATTTGGATAGAAGTTTAATAACTTGTTATGGCATAATGTACTGTATACAATTAAATTCAATGGAATTCAATGGCACCCGGTGGCTATTTTTGGTATTACGCCTAAACAAAATCACATGGTAACTTCAATATTTGTGATATCAACTTCAAATTTGGAACACAACTTGGTTAGATATATAGCTTTCATTTTATAGTAATTTTATAGTAAAACATATTTTGTAAAATATTTATTTCATATTAAAAATATATATTAATAAAGTATATTTGATTTACTGTAAATTACAACTTCCATAACTTTTTCATACTTTAATTTTTTGAAGTGCTTTCACTTTAGTAATAATCTACTGATTGTTTTCTTTAAAACAAGACCAAACTTTCAAAGCATTCTTGAATTACAACCATTTAAGTTTGTATAGTGCATTTTAATGTCAATTATCAAAAAGGAGGGTGACAGGTAAAGGTCTATTTTACATTTTTATAAAATGTCATTTAGTACTGTAATGGCACAGCTGAAATTTCTTTAGTATCACATGATCCTTCAAAAATCATTCTAATATACTGATTTGGTACTCAAGACACATTTCTAATTATCAATGTTGAAAACAGAATTATTTTCGTGGAAACTGTGACCTTTTTTTCAGAATGCCCTTGATGAATAGAGGGCCCTATTTTAACGATCTGAAACGCAAGTATCAAGCACTGAAGCGAAAGTAACTTTGTGGGCGGGTCTTGGGTGTTGTTGCTATTTTACCGGCGGATAAAGGACTCTTGCGCCCGGCGCAAGTTTAAAAGGGGTTGGTCTGAAGTAGCCTCATTATTCAAAGGTGTGGTTTGGGCATAACGTGAAATAAACTAATCAGAGCGTCATCCAACATACCCTTTAAGAACAGGTGCGCATGTTGCATGGCGGATTGTTATTATAATGGCGGGTTTACCAGGCGGGCGCCAGGAGTGGTTCACAGCCCATGAGACCAACGTTCTGTCAGGGCAGTGAAAGATAGCGAAGTGATGATATATGGGATGGAGAAACCCACCCAAATCAGCGTTGGTTAAACATTATATACATCTGTTTTTTGCCACTATAGGGCAAACAGGTCTGATCCTTAAAAAATGGGTAATTAGGTTTTTTCATCTTCATGGAAACCACAATGATTTGCCTCATGTGTTCATATTTTTCTTTGTTATAAGCCACGTTTCCACTACAATTACCTTGAACTATTTGCCCCAGGAACTTTTTTCAAAGGAACTTTTTTTGCCAAAGACTGCTTGTGTAACGGAGGCCAGCTAGTAGTTGCTGTGCGAGGAAAAACCTCACTCCCCGATCTCAATAGGCGCTCTAGCGACAGACGCTAGAGGCTGCAGTCTTTAGCCTCCTTGTTAGAGCGCCCGACTCTCATGCCGGAGACCCGGGTTCGAAGGCCCGGGTGTAGGGGTTACACTTGCTTACTGCCATGCAAAATGAGGTCTTGCCGGTCTTGTTCACCCAATGCAAAATTTTTGCAGCGCTCCTGCAGGTACGCGTCAAGTATAAAGGCTTTACTCCGTGTCAGCCCACGCTCTGATCGGTAAAGGTTCACAGACCTCTCCCAATCATCTCCTGACACTCAGCCTCCAAAGCACCACTGAACTCCCCTCCGTTTCCCCAAAGCTTGTTGGTTTCCCTCATAAGCTGATATTATAGTATTTAAACATTCTCTATGATATATGTATATATATTTTTTAATGACACACTGTCTCTCTCCACACATACTGTATGTAGGCTAGTTATAAACTAGCCATAACTAGTTATTTAGATTTTTAATGGTTAGTGCTTTATTTTTAAAGTTTGAGGGTAAGAATCATGTTTAAAAAAATCCCTTATTTTGAGGATGGATTCAAGGAAATCTCACTTATTTTCAATGTTCAATGTTGACAGCTATGCACGCGCCATCGGGCAGAAAGAACAAGTGGTAAGAACCAATCAGCATGTTCAGCGCAAAAGTTCAACCCCGAGAGTTCCCAAACTCCCAAAAAAGTACTACCTCGCCAGCAAGGACTTTCTACACACACCGAGTACCACCCCAAAGTTCCTAGTTTATGGGGAAGTTCCTGCAGTGGAAAATAAAAACAGCTGCATCTGTGTTGATGAGAGAATCAAAGTGTATGCTCATTGTGCACCCGCTACATAATGGCCAATGCACGCTGAAAATAGCATTACTACTGTAACAACACGCAATGCGGTCAGTGGTCAGTGGCGCAATTGTTTTCCTGGTCAGTGGCGTAATTGTTTTCTGGAACTGCGCAGACACACGCCTCCTTTCTGCATCTCGATCGCCCAGGGAGCTCATGTTCATTTCCTAGTTTACCGACGTCCGTCTTTGGAGGAAAAAGGTTTGGTGCGGGTGCAAAATAGGAATGAGGCATGCGTTAGTGTATAAAGTAATTTGCTTTTTAAACATTGTAAATGCACTGATCACTTTTGATCAATTTGATGTTTGGGATAATTTAAATCTTACAAACCCCCGATGTTTAAATTCTTCAAATTAGTATCGAGACGCTTGAAATTTTATTGGTATCGAATACTGGATTTTTATAGCCTGACTTCGTCATACTCATTTTCCTATCGGAATATGAGTCTGATATCGCTCCGTTGAGCTTTGATTATGAGGTGTGTCTTAACCGAACCAGGAAAAAACAACAACTCTGCATTCAATTGGATAGTCGGTAAACCTACAACCAATCAGAGCAACCCAGTAAGTCAGCTACTTTGCATACAGTTGTCAAATACAGAACGTAGCCTAACTTTACTTATTTTAGAAGTTAAATAACGAGTGTTGCTTCTTTTACTTACTCCTTCATGAGAGCGACCAAAGGAGAAACCACAACGACCACAGGCTTTTCATTACGTCCCATCTTCTTAGCCACCGTCAGAGCCAGCTGATAAGTTACACTTTTCCCGAATCATGTGGGACGGCAAAAATATCTTTCCGATCGACAAATGCCTTGATTGCAGTTTTCTGTTTGTCTATTAAAATTAATGTGCTGTCGATTTATTTCACAACAGACACGACTGAGGGAAAGACAGTTAGCGATCTTTGATAACGTGATGATTACATCCCTGCAGATCACCTGTCCATCATCGTATAAAGCCCGCCCTGGCAATTTGATTGGCCCGATCAGTTTTTAACAGTTCATAATTACTCCTCAATGGATTGAGTCCAGACCTGAACTTCTCGGACAAAAAATGTTGTGGGCAGAGTTCAGGCTGGCATCCAGGCTAGGATTTATATTCAATAAAATTACCATACACGGGTATCATTATAACCGAAAGCATGTACTGTTTTTAAGTCAGTTTAATAAGGAACTGACTGTTGCCAGAACAAAATAGATGTTGATAAAGCTGTGACCTTACCTGCCCAATCTGCCTCTTGGAGATGCCTCTAATGCGGGCATAAAAATAGAGATGTTCTTCTCCAGTCAGGAGGTCATCCAGTGCGTCCACCTGGGGGCAGTAACCGATGTTTATGCCCTCTCTCCTGCAGTCTATGATGTCAACCATCCTCCTGAGGACACAGGCCAGGGAGATTTATGGACATGCAATGAAACCCAACACAAATGCCTAGTAGAAATGCTTTAGAAAGTGACAGTAAAGGTACCAGATGTAGTTTTTAAAAGGAGAAAGAAAAGTACCCGTCAATGTCACGGATCTTAGCAGAGCCATCGGTTGGGCTAATGTCTCCTGTTAGCATCTTGAACGTAGTGGTCTTCCCTGCACCGTCGACTTCCAGCAATCCAAAGCACTAAGGAAGATATTAAGCTTCCGTTCAATCACAATGAATGTTTTGCTGTCATTGATTATTCTTAAAATCTGAATCATAAATCTTCTACACTCTAAACAATGCTGGGTTGTTTGAACCCAAATTTGGGTAAAATATGGGAAAAACCCAAATGTTGGGTTAAAAATGTCTTCTTTTTTTTAACTTTCACTTTCAACTGTAATTTTTTGTAATCTGCAATTTTAACCCAACATTTGGGTTTGTCCATATTTGACACAAATTTGGGTTGAAACAACCCAGCATTTATTAGAGTGTATGAAGAACATTTAAACCATGGAAAATAATGAAAGCAAAGCATATGCAAAGTGTCTTAAATATTAAGTATAGCTGCATTTCCCCTCTGTGATCCAAAATGCTGGGTTGTTTTAACTAAATTTGGGGTCAAACATGGACAAATCCAAACGGTGGATTAAAAAATGCAATTTAAAAATGTAACCCAATTGCTGGGTTTGTCCATATTTGACCAAACTGGGTTTAAACCAACCCAGCATTTTTTTACAGTGAGAGTTAAAACTTTATCGATTTGGGTCATTTTGTTTAATACTTGCACGAAACTTTGTTTTTATGCTTCAAACTTTAAAAATAATAATCAGTAACAAGCATCTTGATCTTTGATTTGAATTTACCCAATTTACTTTCATAGTACACATTCTTAACCTCCAGGTATTATAAATCATAAAGTGGAAAACCCACTTTTCACAACCCATTTCATTCACAATGCACAAAATGAACAATCAGTTCTTGTTGATAATCGTAAACATCTAATTACGAAAGCAAATGTATTGCAAATTTATTATGACTTTAATATTCTTGTGCATGTAAACGGTCTCATAATTAATTGTACTATGCAAATGGCACAGACCTCGCCAGCTGGGATGCCAACAGACAGGCTCTTCACCGCCTGTACCCTCTTGCTCAGGTTTTGGTACACCTTTGACAGCTCATTAACCTGCAGAATATCTGCATTTGCATCTCCACGGTCCACACGCAAGCGTTCAGCCACCACGTCCTCATCTTCATTGGGGCTATAGCTCTGAACAACATTCCTCTTCCACCCAAATATACGTCTGTGAAGAAAACACAAATGCACAAAAATGAGACATTTAATAACCAGTAACCACTTTAAATCTATAGAGCCCGAGCCTCAGGCATACCTGACTTTGCGAAGGAGTGTCTTGTTAAGTAGCAGGCGGAGCGTGAAGCAGATGAAACCCTGCAGGAACATGGAGATGTACATCCAGCCCAGAGAATCCATGCTGAAGGGGTTCTCTGTAGGCATCCACCCCAAAAGAGCTCAAGATTTGCACCTGCATGTCAACCCTTGTCAGCTCCATCAACCCATTGCCAAAGCTGAACTGAGGGAAGACTAGGAAGATGTTGCTCATGGTGCGGTACACATTCTGGATGTTCTGGAAATGGACAGAGAGAGCAGGTAAGTGAAGGGAAGGACAATGTGCAAAGCAGCGCAGTCTCATCCCAATTCGTCATGTAACCTGGACGCTTTGGGACGTCTTTTGACCATTCGTCAACATATGCCTTTTGGGGCCCCTAAGCGTCAGCAAGAATGACGTTATCGGAATCCTAACTCTACCCCAGACCTAAACCTAACCCTAAACCCTAACTCGTCACCTAACTGACGTTAAGGAAAGCGTTCAGTCTGACTACGACCCGGGATCGTCATCTACTGACGTTTAAGGGGGCCTGAAAGGCTATATTGATGCAATGGTCAAAAGACGTCCCAAGACGTCAGTTAGGGCTGTAGTCAAGACCATCTTTGTCGAGTCCAAGGCCAGGACTATTCCGAGCTCCAAGCCTAAGACCGAGACTCCAAAAGGTTCGAGTCCCAGTCAAGACCGAGTCCAGGACAGGAAAAAAAAAGTCTTCAGGGCCTGAATTTCATTTTTGCCAAACAAAATTTTTAAATTTATGTTGCTTAAATGTTTGTGCTCATTGCATTTTTTACAATGGGGTAATGTTGTTAAGAATTTACACAACACAAGGCTTGATTTAAATAGTCAATTAAATTGAAAAAAGTTACACAAATAAATACAATAAAGATACAAATAAAGACAAATAAAGAGAAATGTTTTTGAATAGGTCTACACTAGTCTTCATAGACAGAAACTGAATAAAGTAATCAAATGGAAAATAACACTGGATAGTATTTTTAGTCCTGAATAAATTAAACACATAGGCTAATCCTGATTCCTTTAACTTAAAGCTCTCTTTTCTTGTTTGTGATCGACAAAATTAATGAACGACACATATGGTTTCTGTCACTTTAAGAGCTAAGAGCATAGATTCTCTGTTATGGCATGCGTTTTATGCTTATTAAAGACAAAACCGACTATGTTAGACCATTATACTTCACGAAGACCGAAATTTACAAGATTTGAGTGTTAAAGCAATATAGCTTATCCGTGAAAAATAATTTTGTTACTTGGCCAGCTGTTCTTGAGGCGGATTTTCAATGAATGTGCGCATAGTCATCCCAGAGCGCGCAGAGATGAATGTGCGCATAGTCATCCCAGAGAGCGCGCAAGGTTTAAAATTACTTGAATGTTAAACTGGTAAGACTTAAAAAGACGTGCAAATGTTAAAGCTTTATTCATGATGCACTACTGGCTCGAATGCAAGTGAATATTCCGTCATGTCCCGCACTCCTGAACGCGAGTGTGTATCTATCGCGGCAGCGCTTGATGCGCCTTCCACAACACATGAGAGAAGAGAAGACGCTGAACACTCACGCGGTTTGTGAAATTGCGTCTGGCAGAATAGTTATTAAAAGAATGATTTGATTTTATAATCTGTGTGGATTACCGATCGCGGGAATATCCCACATTATAAATGGGAGACCTGCGGGAATCATTAGAATTGGTGCGCAACACCCAGTAACTAGCAGCATAGACGCGCTCCGTTGTAGTGAGCACTTGGTCGGTTAATTTGGGCATTTTCTAAGTTAACGTTACCCTGATAGGCTAGAATAAATGAACACGCATACAAAAATGTTGGACTCTGGTTCTAGACCAAACACCATATTTGGCAAGACCAGTGGCCAAGAGCTACTAGACAAGTCGAGTCCAAATACCAGTGAGTTTGAGACAAGTCCGAGACCATAGAAAATCGGTCTCAAGTTTGGAGTTCAGTCCGAAGACCTGACTCTGAGACTTACAGCCTGACGTGCCAGTTATATGACGAATTGGGATGAGACTGTGTTACGCAAAGATACTTATGTTGATCATTTATTTTGGTTGGTTAATAATACTATCTGTTCTATTCAATACATAACAGTTAAAAAAATGTGGGGTCAGTAAGATATTGATACTTTTATTCAGCAGGGATGGATTAAACTGATCAAAATGACAATAAAGCAATTAAACAATTATGATGTTACAAAAGATTTAAATTTTAAACGAATGCTGTTCTTTTGAACTTTCTAATATTGATATTATCATATTAGAATGATTTGTGAAGGATCATGTGACACTGAAGACTGGAGTAATGATGCTGAAAATTCAGCTTTGCCATCACAGGAATATATTACATTTTAAAATATATTTAAATAGAAATATAGTTATTTAAGTTGTAATAATATTTGTAACAAATAAATTCAGCCTTGGTGATCATAAAAGAAAAAAATCTTATCAACCACACACTTTTGAATGATAGTATATATCCCTACTTACTAAAGAATAAAAAATGGTTAACACTTTACTTGAAAGGGTAAGAATAACATGACACCTTCATAATCATGACATGACATGTAATGAATATGAAGTTTTATGCATGTTTGTGACAACTTTCATTGAGTGTCAGTTATGTCATTTTTAATGCAAATATGATATTGTTTGAGATGTCTTTGTTATGACACCAATACATCATAACCTGTCAGAGTCTTTAGCCCTATTCGCACAGGGATTAAGTATTACCCGGGGACCATGTGTGAATTTGAAATTACCCACCCACATCTGAGTTTCGTGTGGTGCATTCGCACGAGATAAGCCAAAGCCTGTGATTTTACTCAATTTATCTGACTTATCTCCCGGATATTATGTCATTATAGCCTCTATTCTTCGTGAAGATGGATACAAAGGCGCAGATGAAACAAAAACCTTGAAAAAATTATATACGATCCGGCCAAATCACAGAGATGTCGATTCGCATGGGATTAATATTATCACCAGTG
This sequence comes from Hybognathus amarus, assembly GCA_030378365.1. Classification (NCBI taxonomy): domain Eukaryota; kingdom Metazoa; phylum Chordata; class Actinopteri; order Cypriniformes; family Leuciscidae; genus Hybognathus; species Hybognathus amarus. Next base: position 147,397 of record JAQIUQ010004979.1, on the reverse strand, counting down.
TTGCCAAGTCCGCGTTTTTTTGGGCTTGTTTCTAAAGTGTAGTTGCTTATTTGGGCTTGTTCCCAGCTCGGATATTTTCAATGTTATTTAAATGTAGGAGTTTGTCTTGTCTGTTCCTCTCTTCCTTTCCCCAATTCAAAGAGTTTTCCACACACCCTTCTTCTTATTGGCTCTGACCCAGATGGCAACGAGTACTATCCAATCAGAGGCAGAGAAGGGCAATCTTTTTTTTTCTGGTTAGGAGAACGTCAGTGAGTGACGTTAAAGACTGGACTGTAGGAGAGTTTTATATATTAATTATATGTTCCATATTTTAGATATAGATATTATAATTTAAATTCTGTTTAACCCTTTATCTGTCACCCCATTTTTCGCATAGACATGAAAATCACTATTCAAATGGTTGTAATTCAAGAATGCTTTGGAATATTTGGTCTTGTTTTGAAGAAGACATTTGCCTAATTCTTGTGAAGGATTAAGTGAAGTATTATGAAATTATGAAAGTGAAACAGAAAAGTTATAAGTTTGAGTTTATGAAAATGAACAATGTAAAACATTATTTCTATTTTTTATAAAATATATTACAAAATATATTTAACTCTAGAACTGCAAGAAAATGTAAGCCAAAAATCTGAAGAAAGTTGTGTTCCAAATGTTAGGTTGATATCTCAAAAATGTGTTTTAGTCAGATTTTATTTGGGCGCAGTACCCACACTAGATGGACAGCCAAGCTTCATTACAGAAGAAAAATAAACTGTACGTGTGCACAGTTTTACAAAACTGCGCACAGTTTACCAATCTGTCCACGTGGATGTAATTGAAAAAAATATATAATAAAAAAATAAATAAAAAACTATCTCGAACTGTAAAACCATGCAAACAGTTTTTTTTTTCATCTAAGGGGCTCCAAAGAAAAAGCTCTTTTACTGTCTATGAGAAAAATTTGCTTGTTTTGGGCTTGTTTTCACGGGCCTGGTTGCTTATTTGTCTCGCGAGATCTGGCAACACTGATTATCACAGGACCTCGGTGTTCGGCGAAATATAGTAGGTAATTTGCGGGGGAATTATTACTTTATAAATTACAGACATGGCCGATTCGCACGGGATTAAGATCACAGAAACTCCGCAATTATTACAAATTACAACAGGTCACCAGATAATACTAATCCCGTGCGAATAGGGCTTTTGTCATGACAACTTGACATTACTAAGACAACACAACCTGTCATAAACATGACATAGCAGATTAATTATCACATTATCACATTAAACTGTCATGTGGTTGGTTTTGATATTGTCTGTCATGAAGCCATTATAACTCTTTAATGACAAATTCAATTAGTACCACTGTAGTTGAGGTCACTGAAATATTCATGTCACAGTTATAATGGCCTCATGACAGCCAATGTCAAAGCCAACCACATGACAGTTTAATATTGTATGTCAAGTTGTCATGACAAAGACACTGACAGGTTATGATGTTATGGTTTATGTCAAGATGTCATAACAAGGACATCTGAAAAAATGTCATATTTGCATTCAAAATGTCATTATTGAGCGATAATGTCATAAACATGCATAAACCCTACTTCATATTCAAGACATATGTCATGGTTATAAAGGTGTCATGTCAGTCTAATGCACACCCCTTCAAGTAAAGTGTTACCAAAAATGGATAATAGGTAGGTCTCTCACCAGGTCATTCTGGTTAAGCTGACCCAGGAAGTAGATAATGGATGTGGCGATGATGGTGTTGATACTGATGAAGAGATTGATGCAAACATAGCCAATGAAGGCCATCTCAGTATCCTTGAATATCGCAGACAGAAGGTACATCCAAGGGAAGGTGGAGAAACTGAAAATAAACAATGAAATCAATGTGGTGAGTGACAAGCTTAAAAAAAATAAGAATTACAACATGGAGGAAGACAAAAGAGCTATAGTGAGACTTCTGCTTTGAGTTTAGCAAGAGAGAGAATATATTCCACAGTTGAGCTAAGAAGCCAGAAGATAAATGAGTTCATCTATTTCCTTTTTGTGATGCATTCTCTCCCTCTTCAGCTCCACAGAATGATCTGTTTTTTTATTCATTACTCTCGGTGATTGGGGTGGCGGGGTCAAGGAAGAGGAATGTGTTTAAACTGAGAGGGTACCGTGTGTGTGTGCGTGAGTTGGCCGGCCTGTCTGCATGTATTGTTAGTGGTGGAAAGTCCACACCGCTCAGCTAAACAAAAGCAATTAAGCAGGTTGAAGGGGAAAGTGGTCGGATCGCTGTGATGTGTGGTTATTTATGGGCCGAGAGCCGGGGAGCTCACAGGCAGATGAATGCGGGCCAGACTGCTGACTTCACACAATGAATGGCCTCCCAAGCAGCCTGGAGCTCTGAAGCCTAAAGACTGACTGTGAGTGGTCTCACTGCTCTCCAAAATGCAATTAACTGGGTGACGAAGTGTGTGAAATCACTTCTTCAGAGCCCAGGCCTTGCAGGAAGCTTCAAGCAGCTCTCCTCTTTCTCAGCAGAGAGCTTGTGTTTACCTGAAAGACGGTGCATTAACTAAAACTTCCCCTTTGCCAATGCTGCGACATGTAACATTTGCTGAATAATACATTCATGAAGCTCCACTGCCTTGAGGACCTGTCAGCGCTGAAACGTTCTAATGAGACGTCTGTCTTGTGACAGGAAAGTCTCTGGTGGTAAAGGTACTTTAATGTATGCTGACCCAAATAGCACCAGCAGAAGTGTGACCGCGCCAAGGTTCTGTCGGTCTGTGAAGGCTGGGAGCTGGAACGCTGCTATCATCGCCACCTAGAGGACAACAGGAACCATGTAAAGAGCCTGCAATGCAACAGAAAAGACCGCGTAAACACAAACATATATACATTTTTTGGTCCCACTTTATATTAAGTGGCTTTAAGTACGATGTACTTACATTGAAAAATAAGTACAACATATTATTGTGGTCCTGTTGTATTGTAAAACACTTTTGGTTAGGGACAGGTGTGGTGGTATGGGTAGGTTTAAGGGTAGGTTAAGGTGTGAGGGATGGGTCAACTGTGTAATTACAAATGTAATTACATAAATTAATTACATGCTGTGTATTTTTAAAATATAAGTACACTGAAAAAACATGTATGTACACAATAAGTCCATTGTATCAAATTATTAATTTCAATGTAAGTACATAGTACTTAAAGCCACTTAATTTAAAGTGGGACCCATTTTTTATTAATATTAAAGGGGTGATGAACTGAGAAATCAAATTAAAAGGATCTAAGAGGTCATCATATTATAAGAATATCCTGTAAGTTTCAGAACTGAAAATGTCCTCGTTAGTCTAATAAAAGCTTTTATTGACACCAGCCTCAGCAAACGACTTGTTTTTCAAAGTGGGGAACAATGATGTCAAAGACGATAAAACACCACCCCCACAAAAGAAGAAGATCAACGCGACGGTTTAGCCCCGCCCACCGATTCCTAAACCGACTTTATTTTTAATGACGTACCAGCTGATGAGGTAAAACATCGTCCGTCTGTTCGCTTCATTTCACTGAGGATTGTTTTATAAACAAGACTGGATTTGCAGACCAATTAAAAGTAAAGAACGATGCTGTGCCGTCTATATTGGATCCGACAGGCAACACACGGACTCTGGGTTCGAACATGTATGGGTGAATTATTCCGGTTGCCATTTTACAACATTGGACGTTTTCAAAACAATATCCCTCAAGTACATCGACGGGTGAGCTGAAACTCATTATAATATGCAAAACTGTTATCCGCTCACAGCAGTGGGCGTTTACTTTCAAGTCTTCAGTGCGAGACGCCCATAAAAACAGAGCGTTTTTCAGCTAGGCTCAAAACTAGGGTAGAAAATAGCCTATTACTTATTCATTTTGATGTTTTTGAATGAAAAAACTAAGCGAACGTCATAAGTTGACCTCAGACAACAATATAATAAAATTTAAAAAGCCAGTTCATGACCCCTTTAAATTAATTATATAATCTATGCAATTAAAAATGGCACAGGCACAAATGGTTGTTGTTACTGCATGCAGTTTATGTATTCTGGATTGTAATCTTTCTTGCATTGTTTGGGTTTTGGGATATTTAAGATCAATGCAACGGATCTAAAAGGCTGAAATCTATCAACTAATGATGAAGTACCATATCATAGAAGAAGTTGATGATCCAGTAAAAAGGTTCGCTGATGCCAGAGATCTGTTGGAGTCTCTTGGAGCCTGTGTGATGTTCCTGAACCTCATAGATGGCAAAGCTGGCAGTCATGATAGAGTAGCCAGTGAGGACACAGATAGCAACCAGGATGCTGACCAAACCGCCCACCCTTGAGGATACAAAAAGAAAGATTTCAATACTGAGGATCAGTAAGTGAAAACAGTAAACATTTGAAAAATAATTCTCTCTCTGCATATATATATATATATTTTTTTTTTGAGCACCTACCAAATCAGCATATTAGAATGATTTCTGAAGGATCATGTGACACCAATAAATTACATTTTTAAATATACATTAAATGATAAATGTTATATATATTTAAATATATATTTAAATATATATAAATATATTTAAATATATATTTAAAATATATATTTAAATTTAATTTAAATATCATTTTTTTTTCAATTTAATTATAAAAATTTAATTTAAATTTAAATATATATTTTAATATATATATATACAGAATAAATATACATTATTATTTTAATGTATATTTAAAATGTAATTTATTCCTGTGATGGCAAAGCTGAATTTTCAGGATCATTAATCCAGTCTTCAGTGTCACATGATCCTTCAGAAATCATTTTAATATGCTGATTTGGTGCTCAGAAAAAAAATCTTAATATTATTGATGTTAAAAACAGTTGCTAAATAATATATTTTATGCAATTTCTTTGGAAAAACACATTTTCTGACCCCCAACCATTTAATTGCAGTACATATTTATTACATGCCCAAATAAATAGTTTATAATAAGACCAGAAACATGTATTAATAAAGTGAATAGGTCCATAGCTGTACATTTAATATACACACCTGCAAAAAAAACAAAAAAAGGTATTATTCCGCAGCAGCGGTGCAGTGAGAGCATGTCCTGCTGTCTTACCCTTACAATACAAACTGCACTTCATATTTCCAACAGTGTCACACATGAGCTTAACACTGTTCTTCAGTCAAGCCTGATGCATTTACAACGGCACCAGACACAGTGAGGAGAAAACATAAAAGCCATGAGAATTAAGATCTCTCTATCAGTGTGAATTGTGTAAGACAGACTCAGAGACGATCAGAGAGTTCAGTCTCAGCAGGACACTTCTTTTTCTAGCAGTCACCAGCTGAGCTCTTGGCTTTAATGCTGCCCCTTTGCGCCCCATCTCAGCTCCCAAGCACTCCAAAAAAAATAGCAAGAATGGAGGACAAATAAGAACCATGGAAAGACAGAAGACCCATACCAGAGTGTTGAGCCTGAGTGGGGATCATTTTACATGCAGATAAGAAAGAGTTCGGTTTGTTGATGATCACTGAAGTCAAGGGATAAGAAATGACTTATAACGTACTTTTCTACAGCTTCAGACTTTCCTAGACAATTTTGGGACTTTGTATTGCATCTTTTTTACTGCCTCCTAAGGGTGACTCGGTCTGTATTGAAGCACTTTTTATTACTTTGAATTCAACGTGGCTGCCTGAAGCCAATGAAGACTGTTAGACATGGCCTATTTTAGCTATAACTCCTAAATAAGTCATTCTGATTACATTTGGTGTGACTCACATACAACTTTTTCAGATAGTTGTTGAATCTATACAAATGATAAACGTCATGTTAAAGGGATACTCCACTTTGTTTTGGAAATAGGCAGTGATATCAGTAACCAGATCAGTAATCAGTATCCTACTATGGAAGTCAATGAGACCAGAAACTGTCTGGTTACTGGCATTCTTCTAAATATCAGAAAATCGGCTGAATGGATTCGAAAACGGTAAAACTGTTTAACTCTGGGGGAGTTGTAAAATGAGCCTTTTTTTTTTTTTTTAAAGTGGAGTATCCATTTAAAGTGGTGCTAATCTATGGTTAAGACACTGGTCCTAACTAAGATGACAACAATATTATTATACCTATACTGATTTCATTAGGTATGATACAAGGTTAGCAATGACTCATTACAATATGTTACTGAAACATAATCTTCACAGTTTTTGAAGTATATAAAATAGACTTCTGCAAGAATGACATAATTTTGTGCGCCAACCTAGAAGTTAGAATCACCCTGGTTCCCTCATCATAAAGCCAATAGAGCTTTTCCATTGGTTATTTCAGAAAATAAGCTCTGTGACAATCAAAAGATTGACTTCAATGTCACCACCTCTAAGTTTAAACCAATATTTTAAGCTTTATGTGCTTCCACTTTAATACGATAGTCACATTAGACATTCAACTAACTATAAGTAACTGCATGTCAACTAACTCTCATTAGAGTGTTACTAAATTATAGTAGACTGTCAGTAGACTGTTAGGTTATGGTTAGGTGTTAGGCTTTGGGTTAGGAGAATAAGATTACTTGTAGTTGCCAAGTTACTTATAGTCAGTTGAATGTCTGTTGGGGGACCAACAAACTAAAGTGTTAGCAGGTATTAAGCTGACAGTCTACTAATACTCTAATGACAGTTAGTTGACATGTGGTTGTAGTAGAATGTCCAGTGATGTGGTGCCTGGAGAAGTGGGTATACTCTAAATTTATGCCCCCAATATTTTTTTTGTGACATGTAAGACTAGTCTTGCATTAGTATTCAAGACTATAGAATAGAGTATAATTAATACAATACAACATATAGAATCAGTAGGCCTAGTATTCCAACGCGTTCTCATCCTTTAGCGTCATATAGAACGTTATATGACAAAACGGCGTTATACTTACGCGCATGGTACCCTTTATCGTTTATATAACACGCGCTGTGATGGTTAGGTTTAGGTGTGGGTAGGGTAGGGTAGTCTCATATTACGCTAAAGGATTTATGACGCCTTGAGTTCGCGTGTTATATAAACGATAAAGGGTACCATGTGCGTAGTATAGCGCCGTTTTGTCATAAAGCGCTTTATGTGACGCTAAAGGATGAGAACGGGCTCAGTATTCTTGCATATCAGGGCTGCACGTATGTTTTTCGAAACACCCAGGTCCCATAAATGATATTGATTAGAGGGGTTTGGGGGCATGCTCCCCAGAGAAGATTGTGATTTTCCTGATCTCAACATGAGCATTTTAAGGTGTTTTGATGGCCAAAAAAATTTACGACAGTATAGCTTTAAAAGCATGAAGTAGCCTATTAAACATTAGAAACAGTTCCAGTTTCAGCTACTTTTTCTTTCCTAAATTAATCAATGGTTTTGAACTAATCTGTTAATTTAATTAATGGTTCAAATGCTCACTCAAAAAAACTTGTCATCGCCCTCTGGCTTAATAATGCAAGTTACGCGAAAAAACAGAAAAAAACATTCGAAAAAATGTTATAGCCTACAAATATATTTATTACAATAATAATGGCAATATTTAATAGGGTGCTTGTGTTGTTAAAATGATCTTATTTTCCACTGTCTTTGATCAAACTGATTATTTCTGTCGTTCATTTAAAATCGTTATCTTAGCACTGAATCGTATTCGTGTCGAACTGAAGTGAAGCGCCGCGTTGGGATTAGCGCTCGGCTTGCACTTCTGTGAACAAAAATCCTGCATTCTTTTGGTTTCAAACATTCGAGCAGGTGCTGAAGCAGATCAGATGAGAAGGTCAGTTATCGTCGCGATGGGAGAATCATTGCAGCAACAAATTAGAGTCAATATTAGGGGAGACGACCCTGACTGGTTGTTTTGTTATTCACGGTATTGAATTAGCAACTAAATGATGCGCATCCGAGGGGATTTAGAAGTGGGTATACGCAATGTCGACTGAAAAAGAAGTGGGTATACGCCGTATACCTGCGTATACCCTGCACTACACCATTGAGAATGTCTAAAGTGGACTATTGAAATAAAGTGTTACCCTTTATTTAAATCTACTAAATCTATTTAAAGTTTTCCTGCATGGCGTAATGATGTTTAATGTCCCAGAAAACCATTATGGTCCCATTTAGACAGTAAAAGCATAGATAATCACAAGTAGGGTATTACTGATGTATGTCATAGAAAATAAGCTTGTGTAAACCACAGCCCTTATTTCAGTCATAGAACTAAAACCTCATTCAAAAAACCCATTGACTGCAGGATGATGGCACCAAAAGTTAAAAATGATAAATCATTTCTGTATTTTAGGACTGCAGCACACTATTTGTAGTTGAAACAGCTGCTTGAGGCTGTTACCAATATGGCCGCCAAGTGCTTTGACTTGCCTTAAAATGGGACTTTGCTTTTGATATACGTATCTGGAAAACGAATGCATTCTCTCTGCTCTTTTCAGCTACTCACAGAATCATTTTTTATTTTGAGTAGTCAACCTATTCTTCTTCATTTTACTTGCTTTCGCTGCATGTTCTCTCCTCAGCCTAAGCTTAAGTAGCAGGCATCAAGCCAGACTCATCCCAGCTGTGAGACTGAAACAATTGCGTTCATCTTACAGAGCGTGTCTTTTAAATTTAGGCACGGCTGAAATCGCCCACAGTGTTGAAAATACAAGCATGTTTGGGTGGCCACGTTGAATCAATTAACCTCTGAACCACCTTCAGAGTAAACACACATTATATTGGGTTAGTAATCAATAAGCCAAGCTCAGGGAAAAAATCAAAGAGGAGTAAATACAGGAGTCAAATTACATTAGTTCAAGTGCTTCACTAGAATGAAAATGTCAGAGCAATGTTTGCATATCTTATCTAAAGCCCATCATTTGGCTGATTGCTTTCTTTTCCCCACCACTGGGTCTGTGATTTGGTACCGGCCCAACTAATACGCTCAGTCTGTATTTGGTCCCACAGAGTACTTTATCAGCTTTAGCTGCCAGACAGAAGGACGAGTGTGTGTGTGTGTGTGTGTGTGTGTGTGTGCGTGCTGCTTACATTACATCCTCGTCTTGCACTTGGCCAGGGTAGGGGTGGCTGGATATGGAGATAGCTGTAAAGAGAGATTTTAGCACATGAGAAAATACACATTGCTCAGCCCAACACGTGATCGGCAATCTGCTCCTCCCATGAACCTTTGCTGAATTTATGCTCTGTTTTGCCCTGAATGAGTTCACTGGCTACATTTGAATGAATGCATCCCCCTTTTCATTATTGACTGCTAGCATTGCATTAATCTTGCCTGGAGGCGGACAGTGAATCTCAGCCAGTGGGCAAGTCTGGCAGTGTTGAAATAAGACCAGCTCTATTCCTTCATTTCAGTTCTCAGCACCTCTAATTAGCATTCAGAACACTCTGCCTTTTAGTGTGAGATAGAATAGACACACTGCCCCCTGTCTAAGGGTAGTGGTATTGTGATTGTTAGTCACGATTGTCTCTGAAGGCAAGGATGACATTTCAGCATATATAAGCTTCTTTTTTTCAGTAATTATATATATATATATATATATATATATATATATATATATATATATATATATATATATATATATATATAAGGTCTTTGCAGTCAGTCAGAATGTGTCCTCCTGTCTAAGTGGGTGGTTCTTGCTCAAAATAAGGTGCTAAGTAAATTAGACCTTCAGAAATCCTTTTAATATGCTAATTTGCTGTTCAAAAGCTTAATTTTGTTAAGGAACAAAGTGATAAAACATTTTCAGAATTTTAAATATTCAAATTGTTTCATAAATGTCTTTACAATTCCTTTTAAACCTATGAATGCATCCTTGCTGAATATATTTTCTTCAAAAAAATAAAATAATTCTTAACTGACTCCAAACTTTTGACCAACAGTGTATGTGAAATTTTCTAGATTCTATGAGAAACCTAAAATCTACAAAATCGTACACAATTAGAGAGAGAAGTTTAACTAACTATATTGTTGTCGTTTCTCAGGTGGCAGACTGGATCTCAGGATGAAGTTGTTAAGGCTGTTGAGGTAGGCAGGCATGGTGTGGTGACCTTCTGGATTATACCAAATCTGTGTGAACAAAAATATGAATACAATGCACCATAATTACTCTCTAATCAAATAAAGATTAAGGTAAATAAGGTTCTGTTCCAAAACTTATTGAGCTGCATTGCTGCTGCCTTTTAAGGCTTTAACAGGAAAACTAACAACCTAATATCCAAACATGTGTAAAACACAGTACCACATATTAGAATGATTTCTGAAGAATCATGTGACACTTAAGACTGGAGTAATGATGCTGAAAATTCAGCTTTGATCACAGGAATAAATTACATTTTGATATACCCTCACCTAAAGGATTATTAGGAATACTATACGAATACTGTGTTTGACCCCCTTTCACCTTCAGAACTGCCTTAATTCTACGTGGCAATGATTCAACAAGGTGCTGAAAGCATTCTTTAGAAATGTTGGCCCATATTCATAGGATAGCATCTTGTAGTTGATGGAGATTTGTGGGATGCACATCTAGGTCACGAAGCAATGCTCTATTGGGTGGGGCATTGTCATGTTCAACAAACCAATTTAAAGTGATTCAAGCTTTGTGACATGGTGCATTATCCTGCTGGAAGTAGCCATCAGAGGATGGGTACATGGTGGCCATAAAGGCATGGACATGGTCAGAAACAATGCTCAGGTAGGCCATGGCATTTAAACAATGCCCAATTTACACTAAGGGACCTAAAGTGTTCCAAGAAAACATCCCCCACACCACCACCACCAGCATGCACAGTGGTAACAAGGCATGATGGATCCATGTTCTCATTCTGTTTACGCCAAATTCTAACTCTACCATCTGAATGTCTCAACAGAAATCGAGACTCATCAGACCAGGCAACATTTTTCCAGTCTTCAATTGTCCAATTTTGGTGAGCTCTTGCAAATTGTAGCCTCTTTTTCCTATTTGTAGTGGAGATGAGTGGTACCCGGTGGGGTCTTCTGCTGTTGTAGCCCATCCGCCTCAAGGTTGTGCATGGTGTGGCTTCACAAATTCTTTGCTGCATACCTCGGTTGTAACGAGTGGTTATTTCAGTCAAAGTTGCTCTTCTATCAGCTTGAATCAGTCGGCCCATTCTCCTCTGACCTCTAGCATCAACAAGGCATTTTCGCCTACAGGACTGCCGCATACTGGATGTTTTTCCCTTTTCACACCATTATTTGTAAACCCTAGAAATGGTTGTGCGTAAAAATCCCAGTAACTGAGCAGATTGTGAAATACTCAGACTGGCCCATCTGGCACCAACAACCATGCCACGCTCAAAATTGCTTTGATCACCTTCCTTTCCCATTCTGACATTCAGTTTGGAGTTCAGGAGATTGTCTTGACCAGGACCACATCCCTAAATGCATTAAAGCAACTGCCATATGATTGGATGATTAGATAATTGCATTAATGCGAAATTGAACAGGTGTTCCTAATAATCCTTTAGGTGAGTGTATATATACAAATAGAAAACAGTGATTTTTACTGTATTTTTGATTAAACAAATGCAGCCTTGGTGTGCATTAGAGACTTATTTTAAAACATAACAAAATTACAATGTTTCCAAACTTTTGACAGGTACTGTACATTGCTCATACATTTTGGCACTGATATAACTTTCTCTTGCTTCATTTGTCGTCTTGAAAGTATTTTTTCACAGAACACTGGGATGCATGCAATATTGCCTTAAAATTATGCCATAAAGGTATTTTAGAAGGCAACATAATGATGCTGCCTACCTTTTGGAACAGCTTTCGCAACAGGAGGGTGATTATGATGCATTGAAATGCTGCCTATGTGGTTGCTTACTTGGTTTTGGAACAGATCCTGTTAGCGTCCACATAAACTGCTAGATTGGGTCAATGAGCAACTTTGCCATTGGGGCAATGTACCGTAATATCACTCATCCAAATTACCTTACTAAGCGTTCTGTTATCTGGCACATCTAACATGTCCAACTTAAGATCAATGGGAAGAGGTTTCCCAAAGTCCCAGCCTCCATATCTGAAACAAAGCACAAAAAAACTTACATTAGAATGTGTAACTCCTGGTTGGTATAACATTTGTTCACACGTTGTACATATTTCTTACATCTTCTAAATAGCTATAGCTAATTCATTTAATACTTGATGAACTTTACACAGTTATTGAAGTGAACTGACCCAACTCTGAACTGGCTTTACAGCTAATTTGAAATTGTCTCATATTTATTGAAGTTTGCATCATTGATTCTGTAATTTACAGTGAAGCTGCCTTGAAACAATCTGTACTCTATAAAGCGCTATAAATGCATGCAATGTGCTTGCTGGTAATTTTGACCCTATTTATGCATTTGTGTAGGTTTTTTAGTTAATGCATTCTAGGGTTAAATGAATCTCTTTTAGTAACTTTAATTGGACTCACAGCCTGCAAATTTATATGTTCTTTCCCACATTCCCACATTTATTTAACAATAACTTCAGTGTTTTGAGACGCTAAAGACTTTTTCCTCATGATATACTCCCAATTAATAGTTGGATGCATTTGTTGAAAACTCATTCAATTTCTTGTAGAGCACTGATTTACCTTTTTTATTGCTATTTTCGCCACCACACCGCAGCAGGGCTGTGTATTTTATTACATTTTTTTGGAAGAGCAGTGTATGAATAATAAATGTATGCCTTACTATTTTAGGTGTAATAAAGTATTTTCATGCCAGCAGCACGCTCAAGAGCTGTGTGCTATTTGACTAGGATGGAAAATGTCAGCTGGTCGGAAATGCCATGATAAAGATTGGATAAACCCAAGTGCTTCCTCTTTAATTATTAATCAGCCTACCAGCGGTTCATAAATTCCTTAATATTCCACCTCACCATATTCTGAACTTGTGACATTAAGCAATTATCTTTTGAAATTAGTTTAATGCTGTGAAGTGATATGTGTAATCAAATTCACCTGTTTCTGACGAAGTCATTCGCAGTGGCCAACAGGTAGTCCTCTACGTTGATGCCCGTAAGGTTGTAGACAATCTGGGATGATGGATTTCGTCTGTGAGGTGGTTGGTAACCTGATGCAGGACATGACTGAAAGTGACAGAAAAGTAAGTGACATTTTGAGCAGATGCCGTGATACAGGATTAGGGGAAAATCCATATATAACAACTTGCTCCCTGTCAAATTGTGAGTAGAATTAGCCCCGCCCCACAGGAAGCTGATTTGAAATAACATGAAGGGGCACGTAATAAAGTGCAAGTAAATTATAAGAAAATTGCAAATATCAACAGGCACACAGCAGAAAATTGCATTAGCCCAACTCAAGTTTGGTGACAAAATGTATTAATTACATCATTAAGTTGACTAATTAAACCTATTTACTCACTGATATGTAATAGTTTTTCTTCCTTTGATATCATTCCTTGAATTAAGTGAAATTCTCCTAAATACATACATTTTAATTTCCATACAGAACCACACTGTTTTCATTTCATTTTTTTTTAAATAAAAACATACATTGTGATAATATAGAGTCTTCTGAGAAATTAAGGGTTCTACGAACTATTTAAAAAACTATAACTCATTTTATAGTGGTTTTATAACTCCTACCATTTCAAAACATTAATTAATATCATATAGGGCCCTATTTTAATGATCTGAAACGCAAGTATCAAGCGCAAAGCGCAAGTAACTTTGTGGGCGGGTCTGGGGACTGTTGCTATTTTATTGGCGGGATAAATAACTCTTGCGCCCAACGCAAGTTTAAAAGGGGTTAGTCTGACGTAGCTTCATTATTCATTGGAGTGCTTTGGGCAAAAGGGAAACAAACCAATAAGAGCATCATATCACATTCCCTTTAAGAGCATGATTGAACGAGGTGCGCTTGTTCCATGGCGCAATACTATTATAATGCCGCATTTACCAGGCGCGCTTCAGCATCGGTTCTCAGCCGAGGAGATCGATGTTTTCGTCAAGGCCGTAAAAGAAAGAGAAGTGACATTGGGGATGGGACAAACCCACCCAAATTAGCTTTGGTTAAACATGCTTATAATAATTTGGGTAAATTTTTCCCATTGTCATGGACACAACAATGATTTCCCTCGTGTTTAAAGTTTTTTTTTTAATATAATAATGTATCATAGTAAAATGCATCTGTTACCCCTTTTCCACCAAAAAAAGAACTGGTTCGGAACTGGTGCTGGTTCAAAGTCGGTTCGGAGTTGGTTCAACTTGCGATCCGCTTCAGAACCTGTTTCTTTTTCCACTGACTAGAGCGCCCAGGGAACGTTGTCGTCACGTCACTGTTTTCTGTCGCCATACGTCTTAGCTAGAAACGTTTGCAAGTACATTACTTTGGGATTATCTCTAACTCGTGTATCAAGAAGGCTTTAAAAACAATCGAAATGTGTAAGTCTTTTAATATTTTCGTAGTTAAGTAAGTTATGTACCCCTGTCTTGTGTCTATAATGTCTTTAATAAAAAAATTTGGAGAAAAAAAAATAGAAACGCTTGCGTTAACTTCAAGCATAACAATTACAAAGGCGGACTCCATCGTGTTTCTGCAAATGATTCTCTTGGCTTTGCGATCCTTTATTATGGTCAGAAACGATGTTTAGAACACATCTAAACCCGCCCAGCCCCCGACGTAAGCATGACGTGGTAAAGAACGGTTCTAGTCCAGCAAAGAGTTGGTGCCGCTTTGGAACCAGTTCTCCTGGCCGAGAACCGGTTCTTTGGCTGTCGAAACACAAAGAACTGGTTTGCGCGCAGGCACCGGCTCCGAACCGGCTCTCAAAATGCTTTGGTGGAAAAGGGGCTTGTGTAGTAAAATCTATGCTGTGTAGATGAGAGAATCATTTACAGTGTATGCGCGTTGTTTACACTCTGTATTATGGCCAAGCATGCAATCTTAAAATTGCATCTGAATGTACGTGTAACGCGTTACTACTTTAGACTAGGTTTTTTCTGGTCAGTGGCCCAGTTGTTTTCTGGAACTGAAAAATAGCACCAGGGATTGTTTGCGCTGAACACCGCCTCCTTTTTGCGTCAACACGCCCATAATTTCATAGTTTACCGGCGTGCGTCTGTGGAGGGAAAACTCTGCTTTGCGCGGGTGCAAAATAGGAATTATAAATGCATCAGTGTACAAAGTCGTTTGCACCGGGTGCAAGATAGAGCTCAAAATGTCTATGTAAATATGTGTTGTGAATGATAACGTTTATGTGCAATTTGAACTGAAATCATTTTCTTAAAAATTGTATTTCAATTATTAATGATTATTCAACATTCTATTTTTCTTATTCTTTACATTTGAATGTTGATTGTGCATTAGCTACCTTGATTCAAAGTTAAAGGAACTGCTTTTAAAAGGCATCCTCAAATCAATTGTGAAGGGCGCGCAACCCTGCTGTGATCAACAATCACCTTCACGCTATAAAAACACTAATGATCTTTTTATCAATATTTAAACAGTGATGCACATCTTTGAGGATAAGTGATAATGTTGTTTGTGTTATGATGGTTATGCTCTGTTTGACCCACCTGCACTTGATTGCTACACTGGCAGGTGGTAAATGTAGCAGAGCTGTTGCCTCCGGAGATCCAGGTCTGAGTTCCTTCAGGTCTCTTTTTGCAAACCCTGTAAAAAAATATTTAAAAAAAATGTTTTCTTGTAGAAAAAAAGAACAAGAAAACAATAGTCTACATGCAAGAACCACTTCAAACTGTGTAATGATTATTTAGAAGGTATCAGTGATAAAGTCTATAAAGGAAATCAATCCTACAAACAGGAAATGCATGAGAAATGCAAATGATCCCTGGGTGAATCTCACAAAAACCTGCAAGTGAGCTTCTTTGAGATTTACGCCCCTATACAGAAGCATTATTATAAGCTCTTACAGAAGATTTACAAAAGGCAGAGCTTTCAGATGTGTAGGTGAAAGAGAGAAATGGAAAAACAGAGAACAAGAAAGCAAGAGAGTGTTATGAGCGAGTTACAGAGAGAGGAAAAAGAGTAAGATGAGAAGAGATGGGAAAATAGTGTGATAAAAAACACTGATAGAAAACTAAAAGTGGCACATTAGTGTGATGAAATTGACCAGGAACGCAAGCAGACCCGCTGATACAAGCAGGCAGAGTATCAGAGTCCCAGGGCTCAGCTAAGTAGATGGCGACCAGAGCTTAAGAACAGACCTGCGAAGATCAGAGAGGCTAAAATCATAGCCGGCAAAAAATGAAACCCATTTGCAGTGGCCAGGTGAGCTGATGCTGTGATATGTAATCACTCATGGCTTATAGCGGCATGCAGTCTGATTACTGAGCTCACAGTTCTAAACTACACCGCACATCACCAAGAGACATATGGATGATTACTTACGAATCTGTGGGGTCTCCATGCAGACGTGGTCAATGCCTGGATAGGACATCATGGCATCTACAAGACTGCTGGAGGTGGCATCGTGATTCCTGTGGAGATGATGCGCAATGGAAATGTTTAAGGATATGCAAAATATTTCATATTTACACAATATATATTATATTACTTTGGAGTAGAGTCCGAACCAATAAAGGATTTTGAAGGCTAGAGTACCGATACAAATAGTTGTTGGTTTTAAAATCCAATATTCCGATATATATATCGGCTCGATATATCGGAATATTCGGATTTTAAAACTCAACAACTATTTGTATCGGTACAAATAGTTGTTGTGTATATATATATATATATATATTAGAGCTGTCAGTTAAACGCGTCATTAACGGCGTGTAACGCAAACCCATTTTAACGGCGTTAATTTTTTTATCGCGCGATTAACGGTCTTTTTGTCCTAGCAAACTTTGTAGTTTTTTCACATACTTTTGTAACAGGACGCGGCATGCGTCCTGATCCATTTCAGCGTCTCGCGCTTCCATCCACTCAAGTCGGCTCGCAAGCCCAATCGAGTGTGCGGCGTGCCTGATGTTTGTTTCTGGTCTAGCTAGATCCGCTTGCGCCTTTGGTTCGAAGAAGCAACGAAACGTCCTCGTGCGGCGCAAGCAATTGAAATGAATGGGTTTCAGAGCTCAGCGCGAGGACGTTTTGTGCCGCACACACTCGTTTCAGCTTGCGAGCCGGCCAAATAGTAACGTTATGTTTTGAGTGGATGATCGAGCGTGAGACGCCGAAATGGCATGCCAATGAGATTCTGAATGTAAAGTTTACTTTTAAAAAGTTGCCAAATTGTCCCATTGACAAGACCAAAGCGATCTGTGTGTTTTGTCATTATGAACTGAGCTATCATCATCGCAGCACGTCCAGCCTGAAACACCACTTGATGATGGCCAAGCAAACACACACACAAACACAGATGATGCAAATTCTCCACCCCTCGTCAATATCAGGACCTCGTCAGTATTTCTTTCACCCTTTTATTGATGGACAGTGTTGCATTGTGTGAGAGATTATTTAGGCTATATATGTTAGAGTGAAATTGAACACTATTCCAATGTTATTTTCAATAATAATAATTAAAAAAAACATTTGCACTAAACAAGCCAATCCACTTTTCCATGTTGATAAGAGCATTAAAATGAGAAAAAAATGCAACAAAAAGAAATCAAAAGACATTAAGAATAATATAAAAATGGTGCGATTAATCGCGAGTTAACTATGACATTAATGCGATTAATCGTGATTAAATATTTTTAATTGGTCTGACAGCACGTATATATATATATATATATATATATATATATAGTTGTGATATATATATTTTTTTTTTTCAAAACACATGCAACAAAACATTAACAGATTTCCCTAAAATTAGTTATTTGTAGTTATTTATGAGTTTTAACTAAAATAATATGATAATGCATTTTAAAAAGAAACTTTTTGATGTTTGATCTTTTTTTTATTGTCACGACAGAACAGTACTGATGATAGTGGCATTAGCTAGCTTTGTGGTTCGCTGAGTCTATGATGAGCCATAATTTAGAAATGAATAACGTCATACTGCAAATTGTAAAACATACATTTTCAATATAACAGGCCAAGGAGAGCTGATACGTCTCACTGCTATAACTGTCACACGCTATTGTCAAAAGTTAAAAGGACAGTCAGTCAACTAACCTGTAACAACGTAACGTAATTATTACTAGCTAATTCCGCTTCACTCTCGGCTTATTTAACAGCAGCAAAACTGGACGTGATAGTCACAAATTTTGTCATGCTTATTTGAGTTAAGAGAACTGACGGGGATGTTCTTTTAATTGTTATTCAAGCAATGTGTGTCTCGTGACCAACTCAACGAGACAACAGGGACGGTGTAGAGTGCCCTCTGGAGGACAAACTATACAACTCCAACACTCATGACATGGTTCAAGTGTGTTTCATCCGTTTTTTTATTTTATTTTTTGAAATATTCATTTATCGGCCATTATAACTGCCGATACCGATAGTTTGGAAAATGCCTGAATATCGGCCTGCGATAAATCGGACTGGCTCTACTTTGGAAGCAATATATAAAATAATCAACTTTGGAAATACCGCAATAATGTGCTTTTATTTGCCCAGGAAGTTTTTACGTTGCGTCACCTACAGTGGCAATTGGCTAGTTGTGCGCCAGTGAGTGACATTTTCTGGTATGGCTCCTCACCATTACCTTTGAGTGGATTAGCAAAGTCTAAACCTGAATAAATAAACTTGAATAGAGTTCATGTAGCTCAAAAAACAGAGCATGGCTCTGATAATAGTAATGGTTTCAATACCCGGAAGATACAGAAATGTAGGCCTACACTTTGAATGCAATGTAAGTTGCTGTGGACAAAAGTGTTTGCAAATGGCAAATGAATAGATTATTAATCTTAAAAACAAGTAATCTAAAGTTCACCAGTACCCATTTTTTTACTGAAATCAGAGCTACAACCACAAGCAAGTTACACAACAGAGCGAGACTAACCTGAAGAAGGCATACTGTTCATCAACGTGGTACAGAGCAGGAGAGAGCACAATCTTAGGGAAGTGCTGAAGATCACTCTTGATGGAGCCCAGGCCCATGGCAGCAATTACAAAGATTACGGGCAGCAACACCTGGGAGAACAGCCCCTTCAAGTCCCTCCTGGAGTGATGCACGCGTTTCAGCAACATGGCCATCACCCGCTGTGCAGTCAAAGCAAGCCCACTCACAGTCGAGGACCCAGTGAGGCCTTTCAAAGAGAAGAAGACAGTATCCCACATGAGACAGAGCCAATCATCTCAACCGCTTCAATCTAGGTAAATTCTGAGGATGAGCTTTCAAAGTTCAAAGCATTCAAGGGGTAACTGGGAAAGTGCCTGTAATGCTGCAAGAAACTAATAGTCCTATAAGACTTACTGGCTTTCTCTCCAAGGTACATGCTGTTGATGTCGTCAGGAATGCTGTCTCTTGAAGCATAGATGTCATTCACTATTACAGACTCTGATACAGAGAAGGTGTCACTTTCTCTAGGCTCCATGTTATCTCAAGTCAACTGCAGGAACACCTGAGAGAAAACACAATCTTTCTGAGTGCACCTGGACAGGGTGGATCATGGTTCCCGTGGTTTTATAAGGTGTATATATAAGGTATATAAGCAGTGGTGGGCTGTCAGGGCCATCAAGGCCTTCTCTACTGGCCCTGTCAAAATATAATATAATATAATATAATATAATATAATATAATATAATATAATATAATATAATATAATATAATATAATATAATATAATATAATATAATATAATATAATATAATAATATAATATAATATAATATATATATATATTTATTTATTTATTTATTTATTCATTTTTACGATTATATTTCCTGAAATAATATGGGTATTTTGTTGAGGCTGAGCTGGATTTAACATATATGGTGATTAAACGTATTACGACCAGGTTGTGATGGTCGTACTGGTCGTACTATATATATAAAACATTAAAGCAACTTTCCCCCATTTTTTCCTTGATGTGTTTCACGATCCTCACTCTCTAGAAAAATCGTAGGTTTTTAAGTATTTATAGACTGTAAAAAAGATTTCTCAAAATTGGAACTAAAAAAATGATGTTTTAGAGGAATATACACTGTAAAAATGAATATGCTTTATCTAATCAAAAAATTGTGGCAACAGATTACAAGCAATATTATTAATTAAATGTAACAAATTAGAATTGAGTAATAATTAATCAAATTAATTCCTTAAAAGTTAACTTACTAACTTAAAACTTACAACAACCAAAAAAAACAACAACATAAATTTAAGTCACCATTATGGTGATCGGTGTTTGTTTTAGGTTTGTTTTTAAATCTCCTTCAGTGATTCTGCTTGTTAACATCAGGTGTCTTCAATGTTGGCAATATAAAATAAAGTAGTTCTTCATTAATCTTTGACGTCTGTCTGTTAGTGAAATATTTTTGTAAATTTTTTTGGTGTAAACTTTACTCATTTTAAACTTTTAAGGAATAATTTGATTAATTATTACTCAATTCTAATTTGTTAAATTCAATAAATAATATTGCTTGTAATCTGTTGCCACAATTCTATTGATCAGATAAAGCATTTTTACAGTGTACAATTTACAGTCTTTCTTCTTCAGAATTTCAGACAAAATGCAATGTGTTACTTGCTGTTTGTAATTTTTTGTGAAATTTACAGAGAATTGTAAATCCTACAAAAATGTATTTTCAGAGTAGAGATTGTGTGGGAATTTGTGATTTGTAAATAATGAAAACAGCATGCAAATTCATCTTTTGAAAAAGTATGAGACAATGTTAAAAACATCTTAATTTTTGTTCTGAAGATGACGGGAAGTCAAAAACGTTTCATAAAATACAAATTTAAAGGGGTAATTAATGGTACGTTCTATTATTTATCCATCTCGGAGATCCGAATCGGAAGACAGACGTTGCCTAGCAACATGCCACTTTTCCTCACATTACTCCTCTGGACGTCGGACAACCGTGAGTAGCACTGAGCGAGAATTCCGTTTCGGAATTCAAGATGGCTGCGCCCTGTGACTTGTAAGTATGAATTGTTTTCATCGTTTTTGAACCGCATTGGTATTTTAAATGACGATTATATCACTCGTATTACTGCATCCCTGTAGGTATGGAAATCGGTTGTTGTGAGTGCAATTACTAATGTTGCTAGCATTGCTAACAGAAGATTAACATGAAAAACATGAAATAAAGTGAACATTTTCAAGTTCAAATGGCTGTGTTTTGATAAGGTTAGTTATAATATAGTTTTTTTATGTAAGTGCCTCTCTGGCCAGTGCTACCATTACAACAGCTTTCCGGGTGGCGTCCATTTTTTCTTCTCCGACTCGGATGCCGCAAAACATAATAGAACGCATATCTGAGGACTTCATAATCTTGACAAAGACTTTACAAAGACCTCAGATATGACTTCATAATAGAAGGCATATCTGAGGTCCAAGTCGGTTCGTTGGCTATAATAGAACGCACCATCACTATCACCATTTACTCACCTTAAAGTCGTTTAATCCTGTTCTAAACACAAAATAAAATATTTTGAAGAATGTTGGTAAGCAAACGGTTGCTGGACCTCATTGACTTCCAAAGTATTTTATTTTTCATACCCCATTCAATGGGGGCCAGCAGCTGTTACCAATATTCTTCATATATTATTTTTGTGTTCAAAGAAACTCATACAGGTTTGATGGTGAGTAAATAATGACAGGATTTTTTTGTTGTTGTGTGAACTATTCCTTTAAAATGCTTGGCAACCCCGGCTGGAAGCTGTGACCCTCATGTTGGGAAACCATATCCCATTGGGTGGTCCCATCTCACACCATAAGATGACTTAAAATAGTAGCCTACACAAATCTTATGCATTTACACGTGGATTGATTGCCTCAAACATTTGAATTTCATTTCAATATAACTTAATATCTCCCAGACTCTATGTTGGATATTTGATTCTGAAATGTGAAGCTTGCACTGTGTGCGCCAAGAATCCCAGGGAACCTAGTGTGTTTCAGCTTTCTTTAACAATCTAGGGCTGCACTGTTTGAGGCTTTGAAGGTTTCTGGGCTGGGTGTTTGAACCAGTTGCAGTCCATAATTCAATCTTGCACCTGGGGTCTTCATCTGATAATTACCTCTTCCAAGGTGGTGTCTGAAATGCCGTAGCACCCCAGCTGAAGCCTGTCCAGGTTCTGATCCAGATCGGTGAGAAGAGACTGGTACGCAGCTGCGTTCTGGGTGGTGTACGGTGGAAGGGCGTAGATCAAATCGCCCACCTCTCCCTCCTTCCGTCGAGCATCAGGCAGGTAGGATTGAATGAAATCCCTGATTACTTCAATATCAAACTTTTGACTTGAATCAGGACTCTGAACCTGAAACCAAAAACATAGAAATGCATGTTGACATAATTTTTAAAGTGTATATTTTGGAAAACACATTTTACCACAGTAATATACCATTGTACACAGTATATACAGTACCTTTCAAAAGTTTCAAATATGTATAATTAAAAAAAAATGTAATAATGAAAATAATACTTTTATTACGTAAAGATGTAGTAAATTGACAAGTGACAGTGAATACATTAATAATGTTCCAAAAGATTTCTATTTCAAATAAACTTTAAATTTGAAAGTTATTCTCAAAAAATCCTGATTTTTTTTCACAATTTCTACAAAAATATTCTTGAGCACCAAATCATCATATTAGAATGATTTCTGAAGGATCAAGTGACACTGAAGAGTGGAGTATTGTTCCTAAAAATTCAGCTTTTGCCATCATAGGAATAAATTCCATTTTTGATTAGAAAAGTTAATTTATTACAACAATATTTCACAATTTTTACTGAATTGAAGTGAACATAAATGACTTAAACCAAAAAATTTACAAAAAATTCGTACTGACTTTTGAACTGTAGTCTAGGGAGTGCGGGGACAACGTAACGCGGGGCTAGTTGTAACACACTTGTTTTAAAAAAACACACATGCTGGCATGACGAAACTTGGTGTATTTATTAGTTGCCATTTCAACACTATATAAAGAAAGAAATTGCGGCAAAATTCCGAAATCTTTGTAAGATATCACTGAACATTTATTTAAACATAGCAAAAGTACATTTCTTACCTAAGTTAATTTTTCATGTCTATTTTTTGTATTTATTTTAAATTTAGACAAATCTGATATTATTTTAATTTCCAACCTGTTGTTTAACAGTTCATAAAGTTATTTAATGCTTCGCTAACTAGCGGAAGACACTAGCAGGATTTACACCCCGGTTGTGCAGGTGGGGCATGTTGTAACACTGCGTTACAATGTGTCCCTATTAGAAATATGCTATTATATTCTATACTTTTATGAATTCTACTGAGAAAATATGACAAACATGTAGATAATGACAACGTTCAGAAATTATTTCTGAATGTAGTCAACGTTCAGAAATTATTAATTATTATTTTGTTTTAAACTATGCTGTATAGCTGTGTTTTCCGGTGTGATTGTTGTCAAAATCAAAAATTAGATTATTTTTAATTATTAAAAAATCCCATTATTTTATATAAAAAAGTGAATAATTGTATTTTATTGAAAAAATATTTTGGTTTGACTTGTATATGTTTTTGATTAGATCAGATAACATTTTAAAGGGTACATATCATGCTTTTAAATCATTCATTTTTACTTATAAATCATACATTTGTGGTCTATATAAAGCATAACTGCAATGCTTGGGTCTGAATTCCTCATTATTATAGCTCCACAGGCCCCTTTTCTACCCCATTTCTGATGTGTTTCTGTGAGCAAGTCGTTTCACTGCGGCCCCTTTAAAAAAAAGGCGTAACCGTCTTACCCCGCCTGCTTTCCAGGTCACTGAGTTCACAGTCAGCTCAACTCAGGTTCAACTCTCCGTGTTCGGCCATTATTGTAGTTTGATAAGAGATACGATTACTATAGCTTCAAAGAACATTTTTATTCACACGTTAACAAAATGTCAACAACGGAAGACTTGTCCACCAAGCCTTACATATTCGAGCCAGAGCGAGCGATTTGAAAAAGATGACGACGACGAACCGTCTTCATATGGAGGCAAATATGCAAGTTAACTATGTTGTGTTATTAGTGAAAGTCGACTATTTCTCTTGTTAAAACAAGCACACTGACAAGATAAATGACTGCGGTCTGATCTTACCACTAAAAATCTGTATTGATAATAATACGAGAACTTACGTTTAGAAAGCATCAGGAAACACAGCAGCTAAATGATAGAAGTCGATCGGCAAACCCTTCTGTATACTGGCTGAGGTTGTTGAAGTGGGGATCCTTGATGTGCTTCAGGTCACTACATCCAACAACCGAACATTTTGACTAGCGTCCTCTGTAACTTCTGCATGATTGAGCTTGGACTACAAAATCGGAGCGAGAATAATAATGGCGGATTGCTCGAAGTGTTGGACCGGTAGTCGATGTCCTTATTTGTCAGTTCCGCTGCAAATACGGTGACGTACTTGATCAAAAAACGTCATAGACAACAGAAAAATCTGAACAGGTTGAAAAATATGACCAAAACAGAATATAAAGATATAAACGAAGCACCTGAAGAGATTAATTCCATCTTTTCTGTACTTATAAACACTCCAAATCTACAACAAAATGCATTTAAGGGCTAAAAAGTGGATTTTGCATGATATGTCCCCTTTAAGCTGTCATATGGTGATGTTACAATATGCCCCTCACATGTTACAATGAACCCCACCTATGGGGCATGTTGTCACATTTCACTTCCATTCTTTCAGGGTAAAGAAAAAGTATACACTGTATTAAAGGGCAATTCCACCTCTGGAAAAAGATGAATGTGTATTTAAAATGGGTCATTTATGTAGAAGAAATGTGAAATTATTTTTTAATTTGGAGCTTTCTAGACTGAGAAAAGACAGAAAATGTATTTTTGGCTTATGTGAATGAAAAACATCAACTCCCAGAATTCATTTGCTTCGCTGCCCTAGGAGGCCACGCCTACCGCTGAACCTCTCGCAGTATGTAAACAACAGTCTACTAGTGATTCTCCGTGATGAGTCTGTCCGAATGTGTTTCGAGATCGCCCAAAATGTCCGTGATTCGGCTTTTGCGTTCTACAGTCGTCATTCATCATGTTTACTGTGGCAAGCGGAACGAGTGCGAGCTGTATGTATAACGCGCGTAGATCGAGCCAGGTTTACTGGTGTCGACCGGGATGAGTGCCGGCTGTGTGCAGACGGCGTCGAGGCCGGTGGCGTGATTACCGATGAGCCGGCACCTAAGACGTAAGTTACCGGTCTCGTATCTCTCACGGAGGAGCAGGAATTTTCTTAGCAATGTTAAAACGCATCAACCGATCACTTGTTTGGCGTTCATGTAAACACAACAGTCAGATTCACCAATCATAAGGAATTGAGTTAGATTGAAACAAAAGCTGTAACTTACATGTAAACAATGAATGGCGACTTCAGAAATTAAAAGCTGAATCCCGGACATCGACGGCCGGACATGTCCAGGAAAAGAGGACGGTAACCCCTACTACTCAGCTTTCTCCACAGAACAAGAGCCTGCTAGCTTAGCGTCCAAAAAAGATGTGTAATGTTAATCCCAATCCTCCATAACGCATCCGTCAGCGTATTCAGTAGTTTCGTCCACATTTTCAAAACGTTTCTGCCAGTGAAATCAAACGCATTGGCACTGATCTGTGATAGGTCTGTTAGCGCAATAGGTCCAACCCCCTATTGGCGGGTTTGAAAGGGTGGGGACTCGGGCTTGTAGTTTTTTACTGAAATCGCCCTCTCTTACACTTCCGCCAACAATGACGTAAAATGACGATTTTTGCGGCATTGTTGGAGGAAGTGAAAAAGGTAAATAGCAGATTTCTCTCGTCTCAGGGGAAAATGATAAAGTGTTGCATGACCATTCAATAGTATAACTGGGTTTCTAACAATGGAAAGCTTAATGCAAATGGGTGGAGTTGCCCTTTAATAAAACAAACCACACAATTGTACTAGACTTGTGGGAAATTTATGCGGGAAAAAATAAATACTCTAAACCCTTAGCAGATTTACACAAACTGAGAAAGTCAAAAAGCGTTAGGTTGTGCCCCGCTCTCCCCTATATCAACATACCTTGGTATTACTATTTATACCCTTACTGTAGTGTCCTACAACACTCTCACATGGGAGTTACATGAATGACATTTTTCATAGGGTGTACCTTCTTTGTGAGGGTGAGGTTGTAGCCTTTAGCCAGCTTGTCTTTAAGGTAGAAGGGTGAACCACAGCATTTGAGGCCTCCGCGCTCCAGGAAGGCGATTCGGTCACTGAGAACTTCAGCCTCATCCAGGTGATGGCTGGAAAGAATGATGGTGCGTTCTGGACAGTTAAACAAAACGAACACAGAGGCATGTCAAATCAAAGATCCACTGATACAGGCAGACAGATTCTGAACAAAGAGCTGATGAACAAAGATAAACCAGGAGAATCTGACATGACCCTCTTTTACAGTCTTAAATCCTTGCTGGAGATAAATTCGCTAACTGTCTCAGAGGAAGATAATTAAACATCAGAGGGAGCATGCCGGATAACAATCAGTCGTTACTACATCTGCGTCTGGATTTTTCCCTGTCTGGATTTGACTGCACGCACCTAGAAAATCCATTCAAGCTTAATTAAATTCTAAACCAAGTGTCAGATACCCGATGAGAACAAAGCCCTTTGGGGAGTGGCCTCAGGTACGCGCCAGGAGATTATTGTCACCCTGGTCTAAATTGCAGAGAGATTTCACCTTTCTTGTGCTGAAGGACAATGTCCCAGATGCTGCGTCGGGAAACAGGGATCCACCCCGGTGGTTGGCTCATCTAGCACCACCAGCCGTGAGCCTCCGATGAAGGCAATGGAGATGGATAACTTCCTCTTCATACCTCCTGACAGGGTGCCGACACGCTTGTGGCGGTGGGCGTGCATGTCGGTTTCCATTAGGATTCTAAGACAGGAACAAGAGGGACCAAGTTAAAGCAAATTTCTCATTTAGCGGACTCTTATCTATAGTGATCTGAGGCAAATTGCTTTGCTCAATGGCACAGTGTGTTCATGGATTGTCCATTGTGGTATATGGACCAACAAACTTTTACCAACCTATTCATTAACCACTAAGACAGACCATTCCCAAATTAAAGGAATACGTCACTTTGAAATTAAAAGGGCATCCAAGAAGGTGTCTTTGTTTCCACAATATTTTCAATTTAGATATTTTTAGGTCAAACCATTCATGTCTATTAGTCATATAATGGAGGTATATGGTCACCACCTCAAAGAGCATGCACAGAGAAGTCCAAATTAAACATGATTTAATGACTTGTAAATGTAAGTACACATTGATGGCCTAAGACATGAAACGAGAGGTTTGTGTGAGAAAATGAACAGTATTTATTTGTTTTTACCTCTTGTTAACACAGCCATGTCCAAGTGAGGGCGCGGGTGCTTCGGATTGCGCTAAGCGCTGGAAAGCGCCGGAAGTGATTTGCGGTTGCGGAAAAAAATTCAACGTTGTCTGTTGATATATCAAAATCGTCTTCCGTTGTGATTTCCTGTATATGTAAATATGTTTAGATCTTCACAGTGAAGGGTAACACTTCCGAAATCTTTGTGTAGACAATGAGCGATGTACATGCGCGAGATGTCACTTGGACGTGGCTGTGGTTACATGAGGTAAAAACAAATAAATACTGTGCATTTTCTCACACAAACTGCTTGTTTCGTGTCTTAGGCCATCAATGTGTACTTACATTTGCGAGTCATTAAATCATGTTTAATTTGGACTTCTCTGTGCATGCTCTTTGAGGTGGTGACCATAGACCTCCATTATATGACTGACAGACAAGAACGGTTTGACCTAAAAATATCAAAATTGAAAATACTGTGGAAACAAAGACACCTACATCTTGGATGCCCTTGAGGTAAGCTAAAACATACCAAAAATTTATTTCAAAGTGAACTACTTTAAGGTGCAAGGCTGCGGACTAACTAAATCTTTAATTTTTGTCTGAAACAGTTATGGCTAAACTAATTTGAAATAAAGCTGAAATAAAATAAAATATACATTTTATGTATATTTAAAAAAATACAAAGCTGATTAACTCCTCATTTTTAGAGCACTTAAAAAAATCCAAGCAGTAACATTAATAAATGGAAATAAATAAACCTAAAACTGAGCTAAAACCTAAATTAAAGTAAATTAAACCTAAATATGTATATTAAAAAAAGAAGAAAAAATGACAAAAGCATGTAACTAAAAGCAATCCAAAATCCTAATAAAAACAATAATCGTATTTAAATAATACTCAGATAACAGTGGTCCAAAAATAAGTGTAAACATGTAATATATTTTCAAGTTAATGAATATACAGATATTTTTCGTGCAAAAAACAAAACTTTTACAATTTATAACTCTTTTTCTATCTATATATTTTGTTCAACACTGCTGTTCATGTTTTCTTCTGATTTTTCTATATTTAGAATGAACACTATTTTCATATTTTTTTTTTTTTTAACATTCATTATTTATTTAATGTATAATTACTTGTTAATGAAAGCATATCACAGATACTTTTTCTTAGCAGCTGAACTATAGATTGCAAGTAGGTTGTACAGTAGTGTGGGAAGCTGTAATTTTAAAGTAGCTTCTTCAACACCATTAAGGGCACTTTAGAAACCTACATGCCATATCAGTCAAGATAAATGTAGGCTCCCAGAAAAAAGTAAATTTCTCCCAGGAAATGTAACAGAACAAAGAAATACTGTGACACAAATGTTGAAACTTACCTGTGCACTTGTTCGTTCACTTCCTGTTTGGTCAAGTGTGGAGCTTTGATCTGAGCGTATAGCAACAGATGTTCCTTGGTGGTGAGGTGGTCGAACAGGACATCATACTGCATGCACACGCCCATCTCTTTACGCACATCATCTATGGACGTCTCCATATCCATCCCATAAACCTCAATAGTGCCGCTGGTTCGGTGAAAACAACCCCGTCACAAGCGACCTGAAACATAGAAAATACAAAAATACAGTTCAGTTACCTAAAATTCATGTGGACCACATATTTTTATCCTTTTTAGAATATGAAATCATCATCTTAGCAATTACAGCATTATTTAAATATAAAATAGACTGTTATGCTCGTACATAGTGGTGGTTTTTCCAGCTCCATTGTGACCCAGCAGAGAGGTGACATGCCCCTCATAGAAAGTAAGGTTCAGGTTGTCTACAGCATGCCGGCCTCCGTAGGTCTTTGTCAGGCCATACAGGGACACTCCAACGGGCAATCCTGAGAAGTCTTCTTCTCCATTGTTCGCCAAACTACTTTTACCTAACACAGATGAAAAGAAACAAAGATGTTTAAATATATTGCACTGAAATTTAATGGATTAAAATGTTTTCACAGTTGTGATTTGTGTCACCTTCACAGAGAGTACAGCACACTGGTCAACATCACGTTGTTTTAAAAGGGCACCTATTATGCAAAATTCACTTTTACATGGTGTTTGAACATAAATGTGTGTTGGCAGTGTGTGAGCAAAACCACCCAGTTTAAAAATCCACCCAGTGTTTTTTTTTACAATCGCAATAAATCATATGAACTGTCTCAGAACGCAGCTGTTCTAAGATTCAGCGCTCTGTGACATATAATTGAGCAAGGGGTTTGATTGACATTGTGGTTGTGGCCTAGACTCCGCCCTCGTGATCTGTACACACCATCCTTCATTGTTTCAACAACATCCGGTAATGTAAACATAAGTGTTCGTGAGTGTTCATAAAACATAAGTGTTCTGTTGTGGGATGGGATGGGATGTAATAATGACATACTTAGTAGTTTTCACTTATTTCTGACATCAGAGTATTGTATTTTGGAAGTTTAAGTGGTTTCCTTCGTTAATATGTTTATGTTTGAGTGAATCATTTTCTCACTGTTTTGTGAACGAGGGTAAATTGAAAGCAGGTCTCTGCTTCAAAGTTAATCCTGAAGTGTGGATCGTCGTCTGACTGTTTGCGATCCACTGTCATCTCCAGTAACAGTAAATGTATTTTATGATTTTTGAGCAAACAGTCATTTCAGTCGATGTCAGCCAATTCAACAACAAATGCGTCTAAAGTTATTGCCATCGTCGCCGTAGGATGTCTGTGTATATAATTTAAACCTTGTTTGTATAGTGTGTAACAACACATATTTATAAATAACTATATATTTTTTAAAGATATTGTATTAAAAACTGCATATATTTTCTTGTTCTGTAAGTTAGTCATCTTCTCACATTTGCCACAGAAGCATCTGTATGACAAGTAAACATGACGCAACAGGTCCCTCGCATAAATTTTGCTTGTACGTAGGCTTGTACGTAGCAAACTTTATCACAGTATGTGTATGCAGTTTAAAAAATTGCGCCAATGTTAGTGTTTGTGTGTGTCTGTGTGTGTTGCACATCCATAATTTCAAAGGAGACACCGATTACGACTCTATAAGTACATAAATGTATCTAGTAACCATACCGAGACGTACTGGTCCATTCTCATTTGTGTCCAAGTCTCTTCGTCATCTGGGTCTGATCAGAGACTATTTATAAATTCCAATTCAAACATTTATGGCTGAATGACATTCAAAACAGCGGGTCTGCTTACTGACTGCCATAGGTATGCAAGTGATGCCCTCATCCAAAGGCAGGGCGGGGATATGCAGCTCATTTGCATTTAAGGTTGTATACCCCAAAACAGGTAATTTTTAAACAGGCCCCAAAAATTTTTGAGCTGAAACTTCACAACTACATACTGGGGACACTCGAGACCAATATTACATCTTGTAAAAAGGGGCATAATAGGTGCCTATTAACTGTGCTTTATAAATAAATGAATTAATTAATGAATTAGCACTCATGCAAAAGTTTTTTACCGCTCAATGCAGAATCAAGCATTCCACATCAGTGTGTATTAATGTACCTTTGCTCTTGTCAGTGCTCTTTTGCTCCTGCATAATGTTGGTGAACAGAAGCCCTCTGCCTATTTTCTCTGGCGCTTTGCAACAGCAGCTGAACATATCTGCCCAAAAGGATCGTGTCACAGGGAAGTACCATGGAACACCAATCCCATACTTTCCTGATTGAGAAAAAAATACACAGGATTTCAACCATTATATTGTAATATTCACTTGTAAAATTGAAAACCACACAAAAAAAACGGTTGAGTTTCTCAATCGAGCAGCTCACACATACCTGGGAAGACCATGCGGATGTAAATCCCGATGATAAAATATATTACTGAGTCAATTAACAGCAACCAGCAGAACCAACCGAAGGAGGAAGTGTCACCAGCCAGAGGAGAGATATACATGTTGCTCCACTGGATGCCTGTGAGGTGTAAATCCACAATACATCCAGTCAATGTAATTATCCCAAACAAAAACTAATTACAGAGAGTCTGAGGGTTTATGCCGACTTACCTTCCTCCTGTTTTTCATAGCGGGAGATATACTGACTGGCATAACTGAAGCATGTCGGAGAAAAGAGACTCTGTGAACCAAAAACAAAAACAGTCAGATTTATACATTTTGTTCACCCAAAATCGAAACACTCTGTCATCATTTACTCTCCAACAGGTCATTCCAAACCTAACTTTCTTACAACCCAGATGAAAAAGACGTGCAATTAAGTGTATTAAAAATGCATTACATTATATTTGTATTGTACTCAAAACATATTTAAAGCTACACTGTGTAACTCTTTTAGTTTATTCTTAGCTAAAAACACTTAGTTCTTTTAAAAATATATGTGCTCATTAAACTATATTTACTTCGTTCAAGTAATAAAGTGTTCTCGTGAGTGTATAATATGCCATTGAAAATACATACGGGTAAGGGGTAGGGCCCTATAATTTCTGCGAATCACGGAATAAAAAGCACACTCTTTTTACAACTAAAATAACAGTAAAGGGTAAAAAAAAATGAATTCCCCAAAATTAAAACGGAAAAAACGGAATTTGCAAAAATTAAAACGGAAAAAAAGGAATTTGGGAAAAAATAAAATGGAATTTGGGAAAAAATAAAACGGATTTTATAGGGCCCTAAAGGGGTTCTAATGTCGACTCGCCATGTTGCCCCTCCATCTTGAAAGTGCATTAGCCAAAGAGGGACATACCCGTTAATTCAAGCTTCACCTTTCGCGTTTACGTTTGAGTTAACACTCATGGACGAGGTCGAACTGGAAGCCATGTTAATCTTGGACTACATTGGCCACCGTAGGAGTTAAAACGAAATCGGAATTGAGTGGAACAGAAACTAATATTCACTGGATGGTCATATACCTTTTCACCACTAGATTGGGGTAAAAATCACACAGTGTAGCTTTAAGTATATTTTTAATACACTTTTTTTAATACAATTGTACGTTTGTTTCACCTGGGAAAACGTCTGCTGTGAGGACTGTGACACTATCCATACAAAATAAATTAAAAAACTCATACAGGCTTGGAAAAACATCAGAGTTAATAATGGCAAAATCAAAACAACTTGGGTGTGATTATTATTTAAAGTTGTTTTTGCAGCGGACTGTGCATTATTCCTCTGCTGGTGTTCGCATTAACATTTCTATGAATTATGCGGTTTCACATTTGTGCTCACATTATGATAATTAAATTTGACCAAACAAAGAATGCTAATGACTTTTGTTAAATGTCCCGTCTGGCTTTGATTTATAAATAAATTATCCGTAAAGAATTATTTCCTCAGTTCCTGTGTGTATGTGTGTGTGTGTGTGTGTGTGCATGCACATATTTTGGTCCCACAGAGACAGTAAAACCTGAAATCATTGAGGAAAGTGACCTAGCAAACATACTAAATAATGTATAAATATAAAAATGCAAAAAGGCCCACACCATGATAGAATGGTGTTTAAGAAATCACAGCGAACAGAATGATATTTATAATGTCAAACTGAATGCCTGAGAAAAGCTGCATTCATTTTATATGAATTAATTCATGCGTTAATGAGAACTTTGAAAGCCTTTTTACATATCTCAAAAATGTAACTGTGCAATGATGTCATATTGCAAAGCAATTTAAATGCAGTACAGACCAGAGCGCTCTTCACAGAGAAGGAAAGATTGTCCTCCAAGTGGATCAGCACGATGAAGGGGAAGAAGCTGATGACATAGATAAGGCTGCCGCTCAGCCCGGCGATGTTGGTCTTATCAAAGAAGGTGCTGACCAGGAAGCTGATTGCAAGGACGCTGAAGCCGTAGTCACAAAGGTAGAGGAAGAGCACAAAGCCATCGCTGTGAGGAAGGATGCCGCCACCTTTCAAAATGATGGTGAGGATGATGATGGTCACAAGCAAGAACACAGCACTCTCTATGAACCAGGCAAAGAAATGGCTGATGGGATTGACCCCCATCATTTTCATGTACTGTGGGATGAAGCGAAAGAGAGTTTAGAGACCTAATCAAAGCTTGTTGGAACCACCTAGGGAAAAAATGTTTTGTTCCATACCTCACTGAAGTCAGTAGTTCTCTCGTGGACGAGTTTCTTCACAAAGTTGGCGATAAACAGCACCCAGGAAATCATGAGAGCCATTGGGAAGGCAAAAGCGATGCTGTTGAGATAACTGGGAAAGAGGAAGTTTTGAGATTAGCAGGTGGAGGCTATATTTGTGATCCTTGACTATATTGCTTCAACTGTTTAAAGAAGATAATCTGATGAGATGACTGACTTGCTTTGTAATTAGTCTAAATTGATGGCCAAAGTGATAAACTTCTGCAATTAATTTAGTCGTTAATTTGGAATGTAATATATTGTTTTTTGTAAGATTAAGTTTTGTAAGAAATCTTTCACGGATTTGCATCGTCAGGTTTTGAATATGAACATTTGAACAGTGGTGATGTCATAACAATATTTGCATACTGGCCATTTATCCGAAATGTACCTTTGAACAGTGAAATTAATCTAATAATCAGAGCTCTCATCGTGAGTACAAAACAAAGTTAAAGGAGTAGTTCACTTTTTAAAAAACTTTTGCTGATAATCACTCACCCCCATGTCATCCAAGATGTCCATTTCTTTCTTTCTTCAGTCGAAAAGAATTAAGGTTTTCTGATGAAAACATTCTAGGCATTTTTCTCCATATAATGGACTTCAATGGGAACCAAACGGTTCAAGGTCCAAAGACAGTTTCAGTGCAAACTGCAAACTGTTCAAAGGGCTTTAAACGATTCCAGATGATCAAATAAGGGTCTTATCAAGCAAAACGATCGCTCATTTATGAAAACAACAACAAAGTTTAAGTTTTATAAGCTCAAATGCTCGCCTTGCTCTGTACTGTGATGAGCGTTCGTGACTCTCCTGTTCGAACTTGTTTATCAAAATGAACAAATCTTTTTCCAAGTCAATTCTTTCATTTTGTTCGTTGAATGAACCAAATGACACGAAAAAAATTTGTTCATTTTGATAAACGAGTTTGAACAGGAGTCACGAACGAGCATTACAGAACAGAGCAACGCGAGCATTTGTGCTCATAAGACTTAAACTTAGTTATATATATATTTTTTAAATGAGTGATTGTTTCGCTTGATAAGACCCTTATTCATCGTCTGAAATCGTTTAAAGCCCTTTGAAGCAGTTTGCACTGAAACTGTCTTTTGGACCTTGAACCGTTTGGTTCCCACTGAAGTCCATTATATGGAGAAAATGCTAGAATGTTTTCATCAAAAACCTTCATTTCTTTTGACTGAAGAGAAGAATGACATGGATAACTTGAATGACATGGGGGTGTGTAAATTATCAGCAAAAGTTTTTTTAAAAGTGAACTACTACTTTAACTAGCAATTTCAACGTTTTTTGTCCTCCCTCACCATCTCTAAAACAATTTTCCAAATTATAACCTTGTTTATTATTATGCTATCTGATGATGCTTAATGTATGGGAAAAACAAAACGTCTGAAGGAGTGTACGTGTTAACTTGTAGTTAAACGGCCTGTTATCTATGGAAGCTTGTTTTCCGCCACTGAATAAAAAAATAATTGCAACTTTTTATCTCTACAATTGCGTGTTGTAAAGTCAGAATTGTCGAGATATACAGTCAGAATTGCGAGATATAAAGTCAGAATTGCGAGATATAAAGTCAGAATTGCGTGATATAAAGTCAGAATTGCGAGATATAAAGTCAGAATTGGACAATATAAAGTCCGAATTGCGTGATAAAAAGTCAGAATTGCGAAATATAAAGTCAGAATTGCGAGAAATAAAGTCAGAATTGCGAGATATAGTGAGAGTCAGAATTTCGTCGATATAAAGGCAGAATTGTGAGATATAAAGTCAGAATTGCGAGATATAAGAGTAAGAATTTCGTGATAAAAAGTCGACAATTCTTTTATCTCACAATTCTGACTTATTTTCCACAATTGCGAGTTTACATCTCACAATTCTGGACTTTATAAAATAATTGTGAGTTTATATGTCGAAATTCTGACATCTTTTTGAGACGCTGTAGATATAAACTAGCAATTGCGACTTATCAGGCCAATCTAAGGGGAAGAATACGAACTTTTTTCCCCCTCAGAATAGTTTAAATCTCACAATTCCGACTCTATATCATGCATTTCTGACTTTATAACATGCAATTGCGACTTTATATCTAGCAATTCTTACTTTATATCTTGTATTCCCACTCTCAGAACTCGGATAATTTCTCACTCATATTCTAATCTGGGTTTATACTACACAATTCCGGCTTTATATGCTCGGAACTCCTGACTTTATAACCCCCGCGTATTCCGGCTTTATATTCATCGTGATTCCTGACTTCTTATACTCCTCTCAACTCTGACTTTATACCCTCGCAAATTCTGACT
Source organism: Hybognathus amarus (assembly GCA_030378365.1). Taxonomy (NCBI): domain Eukaryota; kingdom Metazoa; phylum Chordata; class Actinopteri; order Cypriniformes; family Leuciscidae; genus Hybognathus; species Hybognathus amarus. The sequence continues at coordinate 111,469 of JAQIUQ010004979.1, read as the reverse complement.
TTAGATCTCGCAATTCTGACTTTATATCACAGCAATTTTTCCTGACTTTATATTCTCGCGAGTCCAGACTTTCCATCTCGCAATTTTGATCTTTATATCACACAATTCTGACTTTATATCCAGCAATTCCTGACATTAGATCTCGCAAGTTTGACTCCTCAGTAACTCACGATTCCCGAATTCACATCTCGCAATTGTGGGTTCATATCCACGTAATTTTCCTGACTTTATACCTCGCAATTTTGACTTTATATCTCGCATTGCGACATTATATTCACACAATTCTGACTTTATATTCTTGCAATTCTGAACTTCACATATTCACACAATTCTAAATCTAATATCTAGCAATTTCTGACTATCCATCACGTAATTTCTGAGTAAATTAAGTCAGAATTGTGAGAAGTAAACTCGCGATTGTGAGAAAAAGTCAGAATTGTAGATAAAAAGTCGCAATTACATTTAATATTGTTCATTGTATGGTGGAAACAAGCTCCCATAGTTATCTGTGTGATAGATTGAAATAATCGTTTTTGCTGCATTCTCATTTTCTCCAGCGTTTTAGCAAAAGTATCTCTTTTTCTGCTCACTGTGTTTCAGCTATTGTTAAAATAACCGCGCCATCTGCAGCTCTTATGTGGTGCTTTATGTCTTTAGTCTAAATGTTAAAATTATTTTACTAGTTTTTTTTATAAACAAACAACACCAGCATCTGTTTGGCCACCTTTGCATTGCAAAATAGTTGTACCAAGATGTCATTGTGATGTTATTTATATTGATTCTCTAGCCAGCAGAAAATAGTGCCATGACAACAGCTCTGATCCAGCACTTCATCTATACACAAAACCAAAGCCAAACCTAAGCTTACCTAAACCAACACAACTGTTTCACTGTCTTGCAAGCACTACAGTTTCATGTAGCAAATGCAAATCTAGTATTTCTATGAAATACAAGAGAACATTCGTCTTACTAGAGTTTTTTTGAATAAACAAAATGAAACAGGTGTTCAGTGTCGGTGTAAAGCTGCGGATTATTACACGTAGTACAGATGCCACATCTTAGATGAGCATCTCAGCTCTTATATGAGACGCTCAGTGTGTATATATGTGGGGTTGGTGCTTGTGATACACTTACTCATCCTTGTAGTAGCAGGGATAAGGGAACGCCTGCATCTGGACCGTCGGCCCATCCACGGCTTTACCCGACTGCATTTCGATGATGGCTCTATCGATGCTCTTCATAACACAAAGCCTCGGCTGTACCGCTGAGTCTTTGTTGAGGAGATGTAGGCATCTTTCACCCAGAAGGGATTTCGCGAGCGGTCGGTGCGCACTGACATTCTCGATGTTCATGCGGATGGTGTAGTCGATGTTCGGGGCAGGCTGCTGGAGGTCTCCTCGGGAAGTTTCAAAATGATGCCTGTGAAGATGTGTATAAAAGGGAAGTTCAGTATGCGAGTGATCTGTTGTCATAGTAACCTCAGAGGCCTGCTGCACCTCGATAACAGTGAAAATCTATATCTCAATGGAATTGAATCGAATTGAACTGAATTACAGGCTTTACAGCCCGATGGCTCTCCAGTGTCGGTGGTGTCTTCAAGCGCAAAGTATCACCTAACGCATGAGTGGAGTAGTCAGTTGAAAAAGGTATCTCCTGATGAGAGTGAGTGTGTGTATGTGTGTGTACTCACTGGCGTAGAGCTCACGGTTTTGAGCCAGTCTCTCCGCCTGTTTGTTGAGTTCATCCGTGGAGTTGAAGCCTCGGTAGCGGTCAAAGTTGACACAGGAGGAGAGGTTCATCATCAGCATAGAGAGGGTGGTGATCTGCTCCATGATAAACTTGTTTTTATCTAACAGGACTGTCATGTTTGCTGAAAAGAGAGTAAGAAAAACTGTTCAAGCCACTGCAGATTTAGGATAAGACACATTTGTGTGTATAGGACTATGCATCTCTGGCTGTTGTCATGAATTGTCAAGTGCTCGACTGGTAAACCACCATTCAGAACGGGTTAGTTTTCCCTGAGGAGATTTGGTAAATTTGTATCTCACAGACATAAAGGAGTAGTTCACTTTTTACTCACCCCCATGTCATCCAAGATGTCCATGTCATTCTTTCTTCAGTCGAAACAAATTAAGCTTTTTGTTGAAAACATTCCAGGATTTTTCTCCATATAATGGACTTCAATGGGAACCAAACAGTTCAAGGTCCAAAAGACAGTTTGAGTGCAAACTGCAAACTGTTCAAAGGGCTTTAAGCAATTCCAGGCGATGACTAAGGGTCTTATCAAGCGAAACTATCGCTTATTTAGCTTATTTAAAAAATAAATAACAAAGTTTAAATTTTACAAGCACAAATGCCCGCCTTACTCTGTTCTGTGATGCGCGTTCATGACTCTCCTGTTCAAACTCGTTTATGGAAATGAACAAATCTTTTTTCGAGTCATTTGGTTCATTCAACGATAATTCAGCGATCGTTTTGCTTGATAAGACCCTTATTCATCGTCTGGAATCGTTTAAAACCCTTTGAACAGTTTGCAGTTTGTACTGAAACAGTCATTTGGACCTTGAACCATTTGTTTCCCAGTAAAGTTCATTATATGAAGAAAAAACCTGGAATGTTTTCACCAAACATTAATTTAATTTATTTTTCGACTGAAGAAAGAAAGACATGGACATCTTGGATGACATGGGGGTGAGTAAATTATCAGCAAGAGTTTTTCTTTAAAGTGAACTACTCCTTTAAACCCTAATTTGAAAGTAATGACTGTATTTCTCAGGGAGTCATGAATTCAGCATGTATAGATGGTAGTCTAATTTAAATGGCTAGTTCACTCAAAAATGAAAATTCTGTTAACGCTTCTCATCCTCAAGTTGTTCCAAACCTGTATCAACTTGTTTCTTCTGCTGAACACAAAAGAAATATTTTGACTTCCATAATATGCAAAAATAGCCTACTGTGGAAGTCAACGAGGCCCATCAACTATTTGGCCGACATTCTTCAAAACATCTTCTTTTGTGTTCAGCAACTTGTTTAACAACTTGTCACAAACCTGTTTTAGTTGAACTGTCAGAGTTATCTGTATGACAGATCAAAATATTCGTATTATTTAATATTTAGTTATCTGTATGGCAGATCAAAACAATCGTATCATTTAATATTTAGTATCTATTTAGTATACATATTTAGCTGCTCACTGTGTTTCAGCTAAGAAGATGTTTGAAGAATGTCGGTAATCAAATAGTTGATGGGCCTCATTGACTTTTTTTATACTATGGAAGTCAAAATATCTTCTTTTGTGTTCAACAGAAGAAAGAAACTCATACAGGTTTGGAAACTACTTGAGGGTGTGTAAATGATGACAGAATGTTCATTTTTGGTGAGCTATCCCTTTAATTGCTGTGTGAAATCGTTTAAAGCAGTAGTTCACTTTTGAAAAAACTTTTGCTGATAATTGACTCACCCCCGTCGTCCAAGATGTCCATGTCTTTCTTTCTTCAGTTGAAAAGAAATTAAGGTTTTTGATGAAAACATTCCAGTATTTTTCTCCATATAATGCACTTCACTGGGAACCAAACTGTTCAAGGTCCACAAGACAGTTTCAGTACAAACTGTAAACTGTTCAAAGGGATTTAAACGATTCCAGATGATGAATAAGTGTCTTATCAAGCAAAACGATCGCTCATTTAATATTTTGTGATGCGTGACTCATCAAAATGAACATAAATCTTTTTCCGAGTCAGTTCGTTTGTTTTGTTCGTTGAATGAACCAAATGACTCGGAAAAAGATTTGTCCATTTTGATGAACAAGTTTGAACAGGAGAGTCACAAACGTGCGTCACAGAACAGAGCAAGGCGAGCATTTGAGCTTATAAAACATAAACTTTATTATTTATTTATTAAATGACCAATCGTTTCGCTTGATAAGACCCCTATTCATCGTCTGAAATTGTTTAAAGCCCTTTGAACAGTTTGCAGTTTGCACTGAAATTGTCTTTTGGACCTTGAACCGTTTGGTGCCCAGTAAAGTCCATTATATGGAGAAAAATCCTGGAATGTTTTCATCAAAAACCTTAATTTCTTTTCGATTGAAGAAAGAATGACATGGACATCTTGGATGACATGGGGGTGAGTAAATTATCAGCAAAAGTTTTTTGAAAAGTGAACTACTCCTTTAATATCCCTTTTTTAACCACTGCTTATGGTTTATAGACATAAACCATATCATAAAATTGAGAAACATCCTTGTTATATTGACTCTACATCACATAATAATGACAAACTTTTTGTAATAGCAATGATGCATCACCAACCATGATATCAAACTCTTGAGAACTTACAGAATTGGTTGAGAGTTGAGCTCATTTGTCCAACATCAATACCAGTCTGAGTCTGAATGAAGTTTTGGACGAAGGGATTGCGCAGAGCATTCTGTGAAGAGTTGTTTGATAAGAAAACAGTTAATGCAGTGGAGGGGAATTAAAAAAAATCGAATAAAAAGTTATCATTTGTTTTCCACTTGACTCATTGTAGTGTACCTGGAGTATTGGCAATGTTTTTGTCAGAATGCTAGCAGACTGTATTACATAGGTTGATGACTCAATCCACTCAGACGCATACAGCTTTAGATCACCAAACTGGTGCAGTGAAGTATTTGACTGCAGGAAACACATTCAAACACAAGACGTTAAAAGAAAGCACAATATATTTTTCTTTGTAACCAGACTTGGTCTACAGTATATCTTAAGAGGAGAATCAGATATGACTTTAGATCATAAAAAAGCAGGATTTATGCACCACTCCATTCCAAATCGGAAGTGGGATAAGTTCTTTACTTTACAGGTATCTGATTCTCATCTAAGACGTATCTTAGCAACCAAACATTGGAGGAAAAATTATATTATGCAATGATATCAGTACAATTACCAAAAGAAATGGTCATTCACTGTGTGTAACCATCATGTAGGAACTTTTATTTAATTCATACTTTGTTGAATATACTTATTTGTGCATAGTTCTCCCCGGGTGCTGCCATGTTTGCATGATGTCATACATTCACACAGTGGTGTAGTCTACGTGATATGCAGGTATACGCCGTATACCCACTAGGAAATGTCAAGGATTTCCGTATACCCACTAGGAAATGTCAAAAGATCTCCGTATACCCATTTTAAAAAGCGTGAGGATTCGTAAGAACTTTCATTCATAAATTCACCCCGTCCGCCATGACGTCTGTGTTTGCGCAGCGACATGGATCGAATCGCAGAATCCAGTCACAAATGTAACTTAGCCTACTGTAAAGCGGAACGTCACGCAATTTGGCCATTTTTGAATGAATAAATCAAAACGTCAATGAATCAAATCTCGATATGTAGCCTACTAAGTGTCTATGAATATTAAAGCTCAAAAAGACTGCTATTGAAATGCTGGTATATATCACAGTATACTCTGCATTCACAGTTGTAGCTTTGGACGCTTTTTGGTTTTGGCTCAATTAATTAAAAAATAATTAGGTTAGATTAATACTTTTCTCTGCTACAAATGACCACTGAAAGTTTTTTCTAGGACCTACCATTTTCGTACAGTTGTACTGAAAGTGACAGAAGTGCAAATGTTACAACTTACCCCATATTCGTGGTTAATTGTAACAGACAGAGGGGTTAGTTGTAACACTTGTGTGTAACACACATAATTCAGTACTATTTTATTTGTATAGTTTGATATTGTTTGTGCATCAGTATAGACAGATATCCATACATCCATCCCTCATCCAATCATCCTTCTATTATGGATCAATATCATGGATAGAGACATAGAAAAGGGCTGAATAGTTTTGCAATAAATAATAATAAATAAAATTATAAATATTGTAATTGCAATTAAATTAGATTTGTGTGTGGCAGCTGCATGTACAAATATTATTATTAATAATAATAACAGTAATAATAATACAAATTAGCTTAAAATAAAGGGTTTATTGCATTAATAACAGGCCATATTTTTAATAAATAAACAAGTTATCATTCATAGTACACTCAATTTTAAACATTTTAAATTCTAACATTGTTTGTGAAAGTCTAACAAAGTTTAATGTATAAATAAATACTCAAACCTGAAAAGTTGTGTGGCTCCGTTTTCATTTGATTATCATTGTACACTCTGTTACAACCAACCCCGCTGTGTATTACATATTTTAAGCCTAGCTAACAGTCGCTAGGAATTGCTGACACGTTTCAAAACGGTGCTATGTTTGAGTAAACAAGACAGTGATTAAGGCAATATAAAGTTAGATTTGGAAACGTATACACCCAACTCAGAAACCAAAAAAAAACCTATGATGAAAAAAATTACTTTCATGGTGTCAAAACACTCTTTGTCCAGTATCTTCACGAAATATAATCAAAACTTTCCGCGAATTCGCGGGAGACCGTCTTCTGGCAGCGAGAGAAAAATAGCGGAAAGACAACCGGCTTGATCCTGACGAACTATGTAAATGGTCCGTGTTACATTTAACCCCGCGCTCCCCTATTAATGTTCTCTTACACTTTTCATTGGATAAAATCAGAAATTCCAACTTGAGAATGTAAAACGCATTTAACATAGCTTAAACGTTAACGTAAAACGCATTCAATATGGGATTCGATCTCACATTTTTTTTGCTTTTTATCTGCATGCAAAAAAACGGTCAGTTATCATTAATGTATTTTGTTGCATTGAAAGTTTAAAAATGAATGTAAAAGCAGCACCTTTCTCATGATCTCTCTCGTCAGTGGTGTGTCTGGTGAGTAGAGGACCTGTCCTAACAGCATGGGCTTGAGGAAGGCCCAGGCCACCGCACCGCCTGTAGTGTTCACCATATCCAAGTAGAGGTTCATACAGAAGGGACCTGGAGACCAAGACATAAGCAGTATATTAATTAAGCCTGACCACAGCACTTCATCAATCTGAACTCAACATGCTGTAAGCAGATTTTTGACAGGTCATTATCATATTGCTTTATTGCACATTTAGCTGGATGCTGAGATTATGCGTTCATACTGGCATCGTGTGGGATTTTGAACTTCTTAATGAGCTCTTCTCTGTTGTGGTCCGAACTGGACAGAAGGATCATTCTCGGTCACGATAGGAACTTTCGGTATGGCAAACAGCGTCAGGATGCCGTTTTTGCACAAGGCACGAGAGATGGTGTTAAAGGTGGCCCTGCTGGATATGGTGGACCGCTTTCCCCTCACCAGCTGTGGGAGAGAATCCAAAGACACATTTAAATAAATAAATACAATAATTAATATATACTGTATACATTCATTTTTCTTTGTGACAACTTACACCGCGGAACTCTTTGTTGACCGCCAGGTTTAGTTCTCCTATGTTTGTCAGGTATTCCTGCAGTTTGCTAATGGAAGGTACAAGTTTCTGCATCATGTCCGTCAAAAATTTGATCATCTGTAGCATAATTCCCACTAAATCCTGAATCTCTTTGGATAACATTAGCTGCAAAAAAAATGTCACTGGGTTACAACAGGCAGCACCACTGGTTTATGGTATTTTTCAGTTTTTTCTGGAAATGTGACAAAAAGTGGTTTATATATATATATATATATATATATATATATATATATATATATATTTATATATGTATATATATATATATATATACTATGAAACTAAATTATAGTTTTTTTTTTTTTTTTATACATTCATTATTATTTTTTTCTTAGTTACTTTACTAGATTAGGGCTGGGTCTCCTATAGTATAACCCTAATATATATATATATATATATATATATACGAATTGCGAATAATCGCATCCAAAATAAAAGTTTGTGTTTACATAATATATGTGGGTGCATTGTGTATAATTATTTTATATATATAAATATACAAACATGCTTGTATATATTTAAGAAATATGTTCATGTATATACTGTATATAGATTTATATATATAAAATGTATATTATAAATAAATATCAATATTTTATATATAAATAATATTTTTTTCCTTAAATATACTTGCATGTGTGTGTATATATATATATAAATATATACTAAATAATTATACACAGTGCACCCACTTATTCACATATATTATGTAAACACAAAACTTTTATTTTGGATGCGATTAATCGCGATTAATTGTTTGACAGCCCTAATATATATATATATATATATATATATATATATATATATATATATATATATATATATATATATACATATACAAGACCCAGCCCTAATCTAGTAAAGTAACTAAGAATAAATAATAATGAATGTATAAGAAAAAAAACAAACAACTATTATTTAGTTTCATTGTATTCATGTGGGAAACATTACTTGTATTTAATTAATTACAAAACAGAGGAGCAGCCTTTGTATTTCATTGAATCCAGTACTGTATGTCTAATACATTCTGTGGCCCCCAGCTCTTTACCCTGAATAAAGCAGTCTTCGTGTCCATATGACGAAGAAAGAGAACCGTGATGCTGTACCAATCATCTGACAGTTCACAGAAGGCACTGAAGATCTCCTGGCCTGCTGGGTCCAGATGCAAAGACGAGGGGTCTGAGCACTGGTGCAGGTTTGCCAACCATGTCAAGATCTGTGATGAGAGGAAAAAGGACCAACATTGACCATTGCAATAGTTGTATTTTTCCAAACATCCCACCATAATCTCTCTATATATATAAAAATCTAAACAATTAAAAAAGAGCTATGGTGCCAGCCATTCTCTTGCATTACTTTACATTATGCATGATTTGTGGTGTACCTGCATGTTGCTGCTGGGTAGAGGGTAATCTAGCAGAGTCTGAAGAACGGTAGGGGAAAGTTGGTATACCGCTCGACATCCTGAACAAACAGAGTTGTATTTTTCAGCAGCTCTGAAACTTTCACTTCAGCTGTCAAAAAGCAAGACAAAAGACAAGTGAGAGAGCAGACAAAGTTGAAAAAGACTGATTAAACCACCATCTGATAGCTAAGGGACACTGGTGTTTCTGCAGTTCTTTTGCTGGAAGCGACAGCTGTACACACCTGGAGATGTAATATTGATATCAAGAGTTTTCAGAGTGGAGACGTTGAAGCCTACAATTTGGGAGAAAGTTGAGGTCCTTTGGAAAAAAAGAGAGAGAGATATTAAAACCATGAGTATTATTCCGGGAGACAAACAGTTTAAAATGTTGTAAAATGTCAACATTGTAATGTCAAATGTCAACATTGTAAAATGTGTTGTAAAACACTTTATAATAACTGCACGCTATTTTAGAAGAACATTTCAATTATTTATATATATATATATAGAAGATTTGTAATCATCTGATCATTAATTTTTTTTTAACAAATTCATTGGAATTTGGGGTCTGAACAAAAAAAAAAAATCTCAAAATATATCAGACTTGCCAAAGCTTCATATGAAAACTTCATATGCCAAAGCTTCATATGAAAACTTCATATGCCAAAGCTTCATATGGACATTTGAGGCAAGTGAGTTTAATTGCTACCCCAGTTTGCTAAGCTTTAAGCTGTGTATGGTAGAGAATGTGACACTAATAACAACTATAGACCATTTCACAAGATGTAAACAACACTGGTCCAGAAGCACTTCCTGTTCCAGTTTTTTAACACTACATAAAAGCTGGGATAAAATACAACCAACAGAACATTTAAAACTGAATCAAAAAGTTAAACAAACATCTTTAAGATGTTTTCTTTACATGTGCTATAAAGAAAACAGTTACAAACTGAAACAGGAAGTGTTTCTGGACCAGTGTTGTTTACATCTTGTGAAATGGTCTATAGTGCAAATCGTTGAATAAGTAGCTTGATACTGGAAATGCTTCATTGTATTGAAAAGGAATTAGCTGATTTCACTCTAATAAAAATGTTAGCAGTGTAGCTACTTTTAGTAATTTACTCCGCAACACTGGTAACATGCATTAAACAAGCTACGGCAACAAGGCTGAAGGTCATTATAAAATGCAGTACCAGTCCACTTCACTGTTGTAACTGCTAGGGTCTCCAACAAATGTCTGGAAAATCAGATCATAGATGTTGCTGGTTTGGTTCACGAGGCTGGTTGAGAGCACATTGAGAGCCTGGATTGTGGGAACAACGGTGGCACATAGCAGTCTAGGGCCTAGTGGCAGAAACTGGCTGATCAGCTGCACAGAGGCCATGTTTTCCAGAGCACACACCTACATTATCAAGAAACAAAGTTTCAGGTAAACCAACACTACACAGAAATCCACTCATGTGCTACTGTATATTGACATAAAACTATATGCATGTCTTCAGAATACTTGAAATATTGCATATTTAAATGGACTAAAAATGTTTCCTTTTGTAATTGTGTATGGCATGTGCCTAATCATAACTAATGACAAAATGTTGATTTATTTGTTGAGGGACCTATTCTTCTTATGTAAACCATCACATTTCTTACCTGAGTTAACAGGTGGTCCAGTATCAGGCCTGAACTCTCATTTGCCCAGTTGCCTGAGCCAAATTCAAAGGCAGTGTTTAGCACTTGCAGTAGAAGATGCAGATTTTCTGCAGAGAAACGAGAGAAATGGAAGACAAAAACAAAGATCAAGTTTTTGCAGAGCTAAAGTAACTTAAATTCCCTACAGGCATCATTACTTGCACCTAACTCTGCTTTCAGGCCAACCTCACTGTGCAGCAAGCAGCAAATGATCTAGCAAAGAAACCCCCTTTAGAAAAAGAAAAGCTTTAAGGTGCGGTGTGCTGATTTAGATCTGACAGCTCCTACGTGTATAACACCTCAAGCGATATATAAGATCAGACAATTATGAGGGAAATTAAATGCTCAAGACATCAGCTTTATTAAAGAAAAAAACACCGCAAACTGGAAGGCTTAAAGAGCGACATATCAATGAAAATGAGGGAATGCTGCCAACGCATTCTCATCCTAGGGCGTCATATACTGATGCTTTTGACAATGCGTATACATCCAACACACATGGCACCCTTAAGCGTCAATAAAACACGCTTCGGTTATCTGGTAGGTTTAGGTCTGTGGTAGGGTTAGGGTTAGACCACTAGGAGGCGCCTTCTGCCCCATATATGTCTACGCATTGGCAAAAGTGTCAGTATATGACGCCTTGGGATGAGAATGGGCTGGTGCTGCACACAAAGAAAGGGGAAAACTGTGGATCTCCAGAGAAACAAAAAAATTGTGCACTCCTAAAGTACAGCGTTATTTTATAGTTGACTCGTAAAAGGATACTTAATCAAAATAAATTGATTTTCTACTGATCTACTGATCTAATTATGTTTCTGGTAAAAATATGTAAACTCTGCTTTCAGAGCATACATCTCAATAGGTTAATTTTTCTTACCCCAATGTAAAAAAAAAACGTGTTTAAAGCTCAAATGTCTCTAAATTTTGTTAGATGGAAGGGGGGGTGCATGCAGATTTTGAATGACACAAGAATGAGTAAATAATGACAATTTTTGGGTGAACTACTTATTTAAAAGCAACTGGGCTGATAATAAAAAAGAGAAGAAAACATAAATATTAGCTATTTTAAAGAGCACAGACACTGTAAAAGGTTTTCTCATATACTCTGTCTGGCCATATGCCTCCTGGCTGAATACTGCAGAAAGCTGACTTTAAACCTGCTGTTTACTGCATTGCTATGAAAACCAAAAACAGGTTTGCAATGACAAACATAAAGCAACATACATTGTGGGGCTACTAAGAGTAATGTATTCAGTGGGAGAATATGGAGCCTGCAACATTTCCTGTGCAAATGGATCTTGTTCTTAAGCTTAATAAATGCAAATTATGCAGAAAATAATTATGTATTCACACAGCTGAATACAAAATACTTAAAAATGCTATATGCAACTGTGAATATCCAGTCAGCACATAAGATTGTCGAAATAAAACCCCTGAATGAACAGTTTTAGAGGGCAATAGATGTTGTGAGATGATTTACGTACCTTGGGATTCGTTGGCCAGACTTCTCATGATGGACTTAATAGAGAAGAATACTGCAGGTCATCTGGAAGGCTATTAGCAAGGTTTGTCATCAGCACAGGCAGCCTATGAAAACATAGAAAAGTTTAATTAACAAACAAAAAGTTGACATTGTTGCTGGGTTAACTAAATCATAATGCACTACACTTTGAATTATGATCATTTATTTTCATGAACTCTTTTCAGAGTCTCTTTACACTTTATTTCGATAGTCCACTTTAGACATTCTACAAACTATAAGTAACTTTTCAACTACATGTCATTTCGATAGTCCACTTTAGACATTCTACAAACTATAAGTAACTTTTCCAACTACATGTCATTTCGATAGTCCACTTTAGACATTCTACAAACTATAAGTAACTTTTCAACTACATGTCAACTAACTGTCATTAGAGTATTAGTAGACTGTCCGCTTAATATCTGCTAACACTTTATTTTGTTGGTCCCCCAACAGACATTCAACTGACTATAAGTAACTTGGCGACTACAAGTAATCTTATTCTCCTAACCCAAAGCCTAACACCAAACCATAACCTTACAGTCTACTGATAGTCTACTATAATATACTAATACTCTAATGAGAGTTAGTTGACATGTACTTGAAAAGTTACTTATCATTAGTAGAACATCTAAAGTGACCAAAATAAAGTGTAACCCTATATTTCTCTGAAGAAGTAAGCAATTATGTGGAGTAAATGCCATGGTGGATGAAACCATGAGAGCAAAGTAATAGCCATAATGAACAAGAAAAAGAAATGAAAAACTGGGCCTTGTTATGAGTTCATAACCAGGAACCAGCCTTGAGAGCAAAACCTCAAAAAAACTCACTTGTCGGTCCAGTTAGTGTCATTCATCTCCAGCAGATGGCCAATATTCATGCTAGAAGCCCCCAGCACTATTTTGGCAAGTTCAGACTCCACACTGCTGATATTCCCCTGCGATATGAGATTTTGGATGGTGTGCAGCAGCTGCTGGGTAATATCAACTGTTTGGGTGAGAGGACTCTGGCCTGCTTGGATGATCATTAAGACTGTCTTCAGGGTGTGCTCCAGGTCTCCTATAATGCTGCTGAAAGAGTCTGTGTTCATGTTGGGCACCATGGCCAGAAGGTTGTTGAAAGAATCGACTACTTGGGATACAGCCCCATTGACATCCCCAAAGGTGCTGGTGTCATTAAGGACAAAAGACATTGTCTCCATGAGATGCAGCGTGATATTAATGTACAGCCGTCCCTCAACAGGTATTATCGAGTATATGGAAGATGCAGCCTCACTTAAAGAGTTCACAACTTGTAAGATTTGAATAGGGGAACCGGATATCTTAAGGCCCTCGTAGAGACTCAAGGACACTTGATTAGACACTGTCATCAAGATGTAAACAAGGCCATCTGGAGTCATATGCGTGGATGTCAGGTCATAAGTGATGTTTAGAGAGATAAGGAGAGACTGTGTAACCAACTGAGAGATTTCTGGGAAGTGGGATGTGATTTCTGCAGTGCTGGATACTCTTGAGAGGGCAGTGAAAAGAGCCGATTTGATAGCGAAGAGGTGCACGTGTGTTTCTTTGGGGAGAATGACAACCATCTGATCGAATGTCTGGGTCAAAAGCATCTCTCTTTCAGCATCACTGCTCAGGGTGTAGTTTGACATGGAGAGATTGAATAGGATGTGGGTGGCCATTGCACTGACTAAGAATGAGGGGTGGGTGACCTCTTGGATGGGTTGTCCATTTGGAAAAAGTTGTGATATTTGAGAGGGCAAGGACGTGATTTAGGGAGTTAGAAATCATGCTGATGGACATCATGACTTTTTCTATGTCTCCCGGATATGCCTCAAGCAATACAAAGGCTTGCAGCATTTGTCCAGATATGTCGAAATACCCTGCTTCCTCTCCAGAGAGGAGCGAGGCGAAGGTTTCAACAGTTTGATTCATGGCTTCCAAATAGGATGCTATGCTCATCTGAGACCCTGTATTGTAAAATGAGCCAATTATGTTTTGGAGAATGCCAGTGACCTGAGGGCTGATGTCCTTGATTTCCTCAAAGTTCTCGCTGAGGATGCTGTTGAGTGATGTGAGGAACTGGATTGCAGTGTCAGTGCCATTTCCATTCTGTGAGACTATGTTCGACACCGAAGCTTGAAGTTGTTGGGCCATGTGCTCTATTCTTTGTCTGATGTTCAGAGATGGCTGGTCAGATAGCGCCATGGCCACGTCAATCATTGTTCCTAGGCTTTCTGCCAGCTTCTTAATTTTATCAAGGTCGTGCAAACTCCCTACCTTCACTAGCGATCTCCATGAACATCTCTAGGAACTGTTGTCCATTACTAGGGATTGTCAAGTAAGACAGCACGCTCAGAGCTGTGTCGATGGTTACATCCTGATTCGTGTTTCCAGCCATTTCCCTTGAAAGACCCTTCAGGATGACACCCAAGTCTGGATTTGCAAAGAAAACATGGATGGTCTCGAAAATTTCAGTCGATGTGGGTGGATTGGAGAGAACTGCAAGCAAGGCTTGATAGTTAATGTCAAGGAGGTCAAGGAAGTCATCCACCGGCTCCCTCTGTACTTTACTTGCAACACTTCTGGTGTTTTTTGTATGGGACAACAGACTTTGTAGATTCTGTCCATCAGCAATTCGCATTTGAATTGGACTTAGATATTGTTCCACAGGGGCGAAGAGGTCACTGGTTAGTTGAATCTGTCTCAGAAGGTATAAAGCATTCCCAGCAATGTCAATAAAAGTGTTTGACAAGCAAGACAGTGGAGTTGGCATCTTGGTTAGAGCGTCCCTTAATATCTCGTACAACTTGCGCAGGATCTCCCAGGCGAAATTTAGTCCAGTTTCTTCAGTAGTGTACAGCCAGTTGAAAAACTCAACAGATTTCCACAGGGTGCCACTTGCATCTTCGAAGTACAGAACCTGCTGCATTACTCCATAAAGCATAGGCCACTCTTCCAGCAATCCTGTTCCAATGATTTGCTGGATCACCTCTTTTATTATATTGTCAACCATGCTTCCATTGGGGTTCATAAATATGTCTCCACTCAGGATATAATTAATGGTTTCCTCTGTGAAATTCATTCCGGTGAGTGTGATCTCCAAAGCCTGCATGACGATCAGGGGGCTTGCGGTTGAGTTCTGGATGAGATAGCCATTCTGTAGGATGGCCTCAATGGTTTTTCCAATTGCTTCGATGTATGGCACCATCCAGGGAGCTTCTGTCTTGATAGGCTCCAGAGCCATTTGTACTGTGGAGAGGCTGATGAGAGAGAAATTAGTATTGCATGTTCACAAAACAAAAATGGATCCATTCATTAGCTAGATTAGATAATGTACTGTTATGCACATATGAGAGAGATCGTGAACTAATTTCAATTCAAGACATTTAAATCGATTTTTATGTATCGTCATATAAACATAAAATGTCTACAGTTTTTAAACTGCATTACTGGATATCTAATTGCTGCAAAACTGTTTATAATTCATCTTGATTTTGCTCTCATTTCAGTGGGCACTCACATTATATTTATAGAACTGTATAGTTATAGACATAGAGACAATTTTCATCATGTTCAACGATCTAACAGCGTGCCGTGTGCATCAATGTTCCTCCAGTCTTTCGTGACTGATTTGCCCAGATATGCACAAATGCATAATTCTGATTCCTATCAGTAGCTCAGTTCATTACAGGGATGAGCACATAAAGCGGAATCAATTTAAGAGCAGGGAGATAGAGTAGAACAGTAATAGATAGAAACTACTTTATCTGCTCAAACCTGTTCCGAAGCAAAGGAGTCCAACTAAATAAATCAACCTTAATGCAGATTTAATTACTCTTACTTAGTTTGTTTGCGTGATTCCAACCCCTGGTCCTTAGGGGTAATAACAGCAAATCTCAATGCAAATTTGAGGAGGTATTTCGGTAATATAATCGGGCTTATGATAATGTCGAGGTATAATGGGCGAGTCTGAGTTTGTGTGGAATTGCTGCATACTTTTGTTGTTGGCAATTTATTCAAGCTATACAGCTTGAAACATAATGGTGAAAATCTCAATTCACATTGAAGCACAGAGTGTGTATCTTTGAAAGATCTTTCTCTGTTATAAGACTGCCATTTGTTTTCTGTCATTTAATATGACTCGGGTCATGTATCATGGTGAGAATATACAGTATGTTCCTGTAAAAACATTAATACCTTTGGTACAGCTGCATCTGCAAGAGCTGGGCATTCCAGTTTGCCTGGTTTGTTAATTCTGATACTGAGAGGTTGGATATCATTGATGTGGAATACAACAGGACTTCAGTTAGGTGAGAATGCTAGCAAGGGTATTGTTCATGATCGCCCCGTACAAATTCTCCAGTGACCCGGCCATCATTTCTGCAGTGACGTTTAACCAAAGAGGGTTCATCTCCATTCCCTGTTAAGAAACATAAAGAGACAAAGTCTAAATCAGTCTTTAGTGCACACCACCATCTAGTGGTGACATATGACGGTTGCATTTGAGAATTACCACAAATTACTACTGTAACAGAAAAACTATAAATTGTCTCACAGTCATATTGAAAGCTGGAGTTGCATCTCCTGGTTTATTGAAGGCTGCTATGACTGGCAGTAGGCTGATGTTACACCACAAAGTGACATGGTCTTCTCTTATTCCAGTCGCAACTTGGACATCCTGCCATATCTTCTCCACATAGCTGCAGTTCAGGTTCTGACCTCCCAAACCAGCCTGAGGGGTGAGCAATGAAAACAAAATAATTATCAGAGAAGGCAGAGACTGCAAGAGATATAAGATAATAATAAAACTATAGAGACAGCTTGTAAAAACGACAGTATGCACATATAAATGTAAAACAAATGATATGTCATATAATTTTCTTATATCTTATTCTTCAGGGACTTACATAAAATAAATACATAAACAAATTTCTGAGTTTGTCAGGAAGACAAAAGGTTTTGAACATGGTTCATATATTGGGCCCAAGGGAAGGGGTCTTGTTTTATGCCTAATGAATTCAAGTGACTTGATACTCTCATAGACAAAGCAGAAGGAAGTAGAGCAAATAATTATACAATATAAAATCTTTTGTGCATCTTTTGTCTAAAGAAACCAAATTCACTCTTAGGGATGAAAAGCAGCATCTAACGTACGCTAGCTAATGTATGCTAGCTGTTTATCTGTGATTAATACACTTCTTGGCACAGTGAATGGGCCTTTTGGGCCAATATTGCTGTATTCATTTCTAAAGAAAATTACTTAATTGTGCCTATAGCTGTTTGGGAACACACAACAAGCTAATTAACAAATAATGCCAAGGTTTGTGCAAGATCTTATCTCCTAAACGCCTGATGAAAAACATAGCACATTACTGTGATATCGTGTTCTTAATAAAAATCGATTTTAAACGGTTGGCTCTGTAAGCTAACCTTTCAAATCCTTTTTTTTGTGTGTGTGTTTTCTTAATTTGGCATAATAGGGAGCCATTTCTCTCACTTCCAATCACGCACCTAATAAGAGTGCTTACAAAATTCTGGAATCAAGATCAAAATCAAGTCATTTGAATAGGCTAGTGGGACACAACCTTATTTCACACTATTTGCTTCTACAAATATATGCTTATTTCTACTGTCAGTAAGGACTTTTTTTAAGCTGGACCCACAACAAACACATTATAGGTACACTCTCAGAAAAAAAGGTACAAAACTGTCACTGGGGCTGTACCTTTTCAAAAGGTACACTTTTGGGTAATGCTTCCTTTTACAGTCCAGTTACCCATGTAAATACTATGTACTTATTTTAGTTACTACAATTACTGGGTAAGAACTAGTACTAACCCTGAACCTACCCCTGTTCCATGTACTTACCTTATATTAGCCAGGACTTTCTAGGTAAGTACACTGTAAGTAACTGTAAGTACTGTACTGTAAAAGAAACGTTACCCACTTTTGTACCCAAAGGCTGCATACTGGTACCTTAGTGGTACATATAAGCACCTAAAATGTACAAAAGCACCTAAAATGTACATATTGGTACCTAAAATGTACATATTACTATCTAAAATGTACATATTAGTACCTAAAATGTACATATTACCACCTAAAATGTACATATTACCACCTAAAATGGACATATTAGCTCATGAAATGGACATATACCTAAAATGTACATATTAGCACCTAAAATGTACATATTAGCACCTAAAATGTACATATTAGCACCTAAAATGTACATATTAGTACCTAAAATGGAAATATTAGCTCCTGAAATTGACCTATTAGCACCTAAAATGTACATATCAGCACCTAAAATGTACATATTAGTACATAAAATGTACTATATTAACACTTAAAATGTACATATTAGCACCTAAAACGGACAAAAAGTTTACCTTTTGAAAAGGTACACCCCCAGTGACAGCTTTTGTACCTTTTTTTTCTAGAGTGTCAGTACTTTGTTATTGATATAGTATGTGTCATGAATGAGAAGGTCAATCATTATTCACCAAGCTTGCATTAGACAGGAAAGCCAGTTCACCAACCCTCTATTATATGCTGAAAACTTGCTTTACATTCTTTATCACTTTATGAATGTACTGTATAATTGTATTAACAGTGCGTTACATCAGTAGATATGAATGTTGTTCTAACCTGTAGAGCAGCTTCTGCAGTCAACACAATGGCCTGTGGCAATCCACTAACAAAAGACTGAGCTGTAAAACTGCTTGTGTTCATAACATGGATTATATCTGTTAAAAGGCTGGACAATGGCTGCTGGAGAACATTGAAGAGCTCTGTGGAAAAGAAAGCACTTGCATTATAGATGCATATCACTCATGTCTGGAAGAATCTGGAAACATACCCTGCAACTCTTTTGTAGCTGTATTCAACTGTAGGCATGTTTTTTCTCACCTGTTTGTGCCTGCATGTTGTGAGTACTGTTGACAATAGCTTCTTGAATTGTGGACAGTATCAGACGGCAACGAATCCCACACGGGAGTATCTCTGAAGGTTGAAAACAGAGCAGCCAGCATCTGCCTCCAATCTGTTTAACAAACACAGTCGGTGTAATATTGCCTTCTGTCACTGTAAACAGTTTATTTACTGTCTGATATTTCTACGTCCCCTTCATCATTTGTTATGCATTTAAGAGTAGAAAACCCACAACCACGTGATTATAAGATAATAAAAGATCAGAATATGTAATAAGTGGCTTTGCTGAGGACAACAAAAAATTTACCAAATTCAAAGAAAACAAAAGCTATCAGATCTTAAGTGTGAGAAACAAACTCATTAGTCACAGCCAAAACCATGATCTGTGATCATTTCAAACATGGTCAATGTTTTCAGAGAAACTCCTGAACTCTGATTCTCTTGAAGTCAATGTAAATGAAGCTTTTGACTGAAAATCAAGCCTTACTTGTCAAAGGTCAGCTGGTCAGCACTCCCGGAGAGGATCTGGACTAGAATGGCTACAGATTCTGAGGCAGTCTGGGCAGTTTCATTCATGAATGGTGACACAGAGCCCAGAAAGATGGCAAGCTGTGGCATCACAAAATCAAATTAAAAGTTTAAAACAAGTATAAATTGACATTTTTATTTATGCAATAAATCCTCACATCACAATATGGTGATATATCTGTGTCAGAACATCTGTTTGTTATGAAGGAGATTTCAATAACAGGCCTTCGAGATATAAAAGCAATTTACCTGTTCTGTTATTTCAGTTTAGACTGCCAAGACTGAAGTTTCCTAAGTTGTCCCACATGTTTGTGTATCCTGAGAAAAATAATATGGTACATATATCTATGACAACTTTATTAAATAAAAAAAAAGAATGATGCCCACAGTAATTATCATCCACTGAATTCGAACAAACAACAACACAGTAAACTTGCCTTCATTTGAGTTTAGGAAATACTCTGTGACCTTAAGAAATCCAGATATGATGGGCTCGAGCTGTGTTGTCAGATGGCAGAGACTTCTGAAGCTCTCTCATCACATTTACAATGCTGAAAAGGAGAAAGAAAAAGATCACTAACTTACATGATACATGCATACACAAATACATGTACTGCATAGACTACATACACATGGCATTTAGGGTCGGATAATCATTCACGTAAATAAGTCTCTCATGCATAAGGCTGCATTATTTGATAAGAAAAACAGTCAAACACGAATATTGTGAAACAATATTACGATTTAAAGCTATGGTATACAATTTCAAAGATTGTTCATTATTAATATCGTCGTTTAGATGCTGGTTATGGTTGTATAGTACAATCCTAACAATATGAATAGAAAAAAGAATGAAAAAAATCCATTCACTCTATTGGCTTAGCTGTACATCCAGTTGGACAGCTTACATTGGTCAACTGCTCTCATCCAATACAAAATTTCATCCAAATTTTAATCCAAAATTTCATCCAAAATTTCAAGCTCCATCCGACCCCGCCCCCCTCCTTGCACGAGCAAGCAACTGACAGACAGTCTATAGTAGCTAGCTACTGTAAGTAGCGTCAGATCAGCAATGGATAAAGCAATGGATAAAAATATAAACGACAGCAGCAAGTGGCCCTGCTTGCCCCAACTGTAAAGTTTGGACAAAAGAGAAAGTCTGTAGTGGAAAGAGCAGAAATATAGAGTCCAACATTGACCGTTGGAGGAAGCTTCAGGGAGATCTGGCACTGAAAACTGACGCTGACAGTGACACGGCTGACTTTTTGTGGAGCAGGTAAACATTTATTTATACTTTTATGGTGTGATGTGTTACATAAATAGATTTTTATCAGTTTGACAACTTGCTCATGCTGCCGGTCTGCATTGGAATGTTAGCCGTTTAGCATCACCGATCACGGGTCAAAGTAATTATATTTCTTGAAGTGCTTGAATATATTTCAGTATGCCTAGCGGGTTTCTGTTCGAGCCGATCAGAATTTGAACAAGATGCGCTGTGTGTTGCTATAACAATTACTGAAAACCTCAGCAATACTAGTAGTATTATACTAATGGTGGCGGGTTTAGAACATTTCATGTGTTGCTAATCTTGCGTTGACGTGAACTCAAAAGTGACATAGATTAGGGATGAGTGTGTGTGGAGGGGTGGGATGAGTTTTTTAAAACTTCCCTACCGTCTCAGGCTTTCTCCACCGATTTTTAGCATTGTATACTATAGCTTTAAAATAGCTATATTTATTAATTAAAAAAAATCTTACTGGCCCAAAAACTTCTGAATTCTAGGACTGTATATACAGTAGATGAATGAGATGGATGGATAGATAAATGTCTGTTTTTCGCTATCTGCTATATATATCAACAGATTTCCCTTATAAAGATACATTTTCTACATTTATACTTCATTCAATTTGTAGCTAGCCGAAGGGCCTTGTAGATACAAAGGCTGAGAATCACTGATCTGTACATATTTTAGGGGGGGGGGGGGGAATGAAAAGGATACATAGACACAATACTTTGGAAGTAATACAATCTACACTTACACTTCATTCCATTTGTCAGGTCCAGCAGATTGGGAGCTGGTCTGCAAATAGGTTATAAAGCTGTTTTCATTGGAACCAACACCTCAACCACCTCTGCTGGCAACAGGGCATGAAGTGCTCCTTCTACCATCTGGATAGTCTCCTGAGTGAGGTTGTTAGCTTTACTGTAGTCCATGTTAGGGTTCAGGATTAGCTGAAGTGAACCATGAATTGCACCAAGAATACTGTCGACCACCTGCTGAGGTAGAGCTTCAGTCTCATTAGAAATACTCTCCAGAAACATCCTCACAGAACTGATGATGGCTTCTGTGAAGTTTTCACTTTGGAGACCACCTTCAATGCTAGCCACCTGTAGAGCATAGGTTAGTGTCTGAGATACTTGTCCAGTGACAGAGATGAAGGCTCTGTCCTCGGGAGAGAGCAATGGTGTCAGTACTTCCAAAAGCTGATTAAGATCATTCCCAGTTGTTGTGAGATCTACAGTGCTAACGTTCCCCTGGAATATTCCGGAAAGTGCCATTGTTAATTGTTGGGTAATTATCCACTCCTTTGTCAAGTTGCCTCCATTTGTGCTCAAAACAAATTCTGTGAGGTTTTGCAACATAGATATGATGGGCTGAGCTGTGTTGTTTGATGGCCAGAAAACCTGAAGTTCCTTCATGACATTTATAACTCTGAAAAACAAAATGAACAATGTCAAGTTTCTCATGACTCTTTCATAACAGATTTGTTCATTTATTATTCATGTTCAATAATTCATGTTCTGAACCAGACCTGTTATAAACTTAAATATACTTGAATTCATTAAAAAAGTGTACTATCCAAGTATTAATAGACAATGTCTATCGCACACAAAAGTAGTGGCTGTTCAGTGCTACCACAGAGTTAGCAATCACACAACATGTTTAGTCAAAATAAGGAGGGACCATACTAGTTAAATGAACCAGACTTTGGAGGTCGAACGTCCTCCAGCAAAGTTCAAGATAGCCTTGTGTCAGTACACCCTTTTACACATCTTGGAAGACAGAGATAGCCAGAATGATTTGGAAGAAATACATTGTCTGCACTTACACTTCATTCCATTTGTCAGGTCCACTGGGTTGGGAGATGGTCTTCAGATAGGTTAGAATGCTACTTGTGATGGGAACCAGCACTTCAGATGCCTCCTCTGGCAAAAGGGCATGAATAGCTCCCTCTAGCATCTGGACAGTCTCTTGTGTGAGGTTGGTAGCTTGATTGTAGTTCATATTGGGGTTCAGGGTCAGTTGAAGTAGACCATTAAGAGCACCAAGAATATTGTCAACCACATCCTGAGGTAGAGCTGCAGTCTCATTAGAAATACTCTCCAGAACCACTCTCACAGCACTGATGACGGCTTCAGTGAAGTTTTCACTTTGGAGACCACCTTCAGTGCTAGCCACCTGTAGAGCATAGTTTACTCTCTGAGACACCTGTTCAGCAATTGAAATGAAGATTTTGTCCACAGGGTAGAGTAAGGGGGCCATGGCTTGCAGAAGCTGGTCAAGATCTATACCGGTTGCCGCAAGATCTACAGAACTAAGATTCCCTGGAAGACTGCCCCAAGTGTCATTGTCAGTTGCTGGTTAAGGATCCAGTCATTTGTCATGTTACCTTCATTTGGGCTCAGGTTTTCTGTGACTTTTATAATCATTGATATGATGGGCTGAGCTGTGTTGTTAGATGGAAGGGAATTCTGAAGTTCTGTCATCACGTTTATAATGCTGAAAAAGAAAATCAGACTGTCATCTTTTCTCCAAATATACATATAGGTACATATAGAAATGTAATTAGAAAATGAGAGTAAACAGAGAGAAAGAAAGAGTCTCTATGCTTACAGTTCATTCCATTGATCAAATCCAGAAGGTTGGGACATGTTTTTTAGATAGTTCAAAATGCTGTTTTTTATTGGAACCAACACCTCAGCAGCTTCTGCTGGTAAAAGGGCATGAACCGCTCCTTCCACCATCTGAAGAGTTTCCTGTGTGAGGTTGCCAAGTTGAGCATAGCTCATATTGGGGTTCAGGATCAGCTGAAGTGAACTATTGAAAGCCCCCAGAATTGTATCAACCACATCCTGAGATAGACCTTCAGTCTCATTAGACAGACTATCCAGAACCACTTTCACAGCACTGATGACTACTTCTGTGAGGTTTTCACTTTGGAGACCACCTTCAGTGCTAGCCACCTGTAGAGCATGGGTTAGTGTCTGAGACAACCGTTCGGAGACAGAAAGGAAAGCTCTTTCCTCTGGGGAGAGTAGGGGGGCAATTGCTTGCAAAACCTGGTCAAGATTCACCCCAGTTGTTGCGAGATCTACAGTACTAACATTCCCCAAGAAGATTCTGGCAAGTGCAGTTGTCAGTTGTTGGTTAATGATTCCAGTCCTTTGTCAAGTTGCCTTCATTTGAGCTTAGAATGAATTCTGAGATCTTCATCAACATGGATATGATAGGCTGAGCTGTGTTGTTCGATGGGAAGAAATTCTGAAATTCTTTCATCAAATTGACAATGCTGAAAAAATGAAAATCATCAAGAATGTTATGGAATCTACCTCTTTATACTGTACATATACTGTACAGTCAATCCAAAAAGAGAGACACTTCATATTGAACAAATATATAAGAAAATAAGAAATAAACAATAATTTTGGAGAAATATAGTTTTGCACTTACACTTCATTCCATTTGTCAGGTCCACTGGGTTGGGAGATGGTCTTCAGATAGGTTAGAATGCTACTTGTGATGGGAACCAGCACTTCAGCTGCCTCCTCTGGCAAAAGGGCATGAATAGCTCCCTCTAGCATCTGGACAGTCTCTTGTGTGAGGTTGGTAGCTTGATTGTAGTTCATATTGGGGTTCAGGGTCAGCTGAAGTAGACCATTAAGAGCACCAAGAATATTGTCAACCACATCCTGAGGTAGAGCTGCAGTCTCATTAGAAATACTCTCCAGAACCACTCTCACAGCACTGGTGACGGCTTCAGTGAAGTTTTCACTTTGGAGACCACCTTCAGTGCTAGCCATCTGTAGAGCATAGTTTACTCTCTGAGACACCTGTTCAGCAATTGAAATGAAGATTTTGTCCACAGGGTAGAGTAAGGGGGCCATGGCTTGCAGAAGCTGGTCAAGATCTATACCGGTTGCTGCAAGATCTACAGAACTAACATTCCCTGGAAGACTGCCTCAAGTGTCATTGTCAGCTGCTGGTTAAGGATCCAGTCATTTGTCATGTTGCCTTCATTTGGGCTCAGAAGGTTTTCTGTGACTTTTATAATCATTGATATGATGGGCTGAGCTGTGTTGTTAGATGGCAGGGAATTCTGAAGTTCTGTCATCACGTTTATAATGCTGAAAAAGAAAATCAGTAAACTGTCATCTTTTCTCCAAATATACATATAGGTACATACTGCATATAGAAATGTAATTAGAAAGTTAGAGTAAACAGAGAGAAAGAAAGAGCTTACAGTTCATTCCATTGATCAAATCCAGAAGGTTGGGAGATGTTTTTTAGATAGTTCAAAATTATGTTTTTTATTGGAACCAACACCTCAGCCGCTTCTGCCGGTGAAAGGGCATGAATCGCTCCTTCTACCATCTGGACAGTTTCCTGTGTGAGGTTGCCAAGTTGAGCATAGCTCATATTGGGGTTCAGGATCAGCTGAAGTGAACTATTGAAAGCCCCCAAAATATTATCAACCACATCCTGAGATAGACCTTCAGTCTCATTAGACAGACTATCCAGAACCAATCTCACAGCACTGATGACTGCTTCTGTGAGGTTTTCACTTTGGAGACCACCATCAGTGCTAGCCAACTGCAGAGCATTGGTTAGAGTCTGAGACAACCGTTCAGAGACAGAAAGGAAAGCTCTTTCTTCCTTGGAGAGTAGGGGGGCAATGGCTTGCAAAAGCTGGTCAAGATTCACCCCAGTTGTTGCGAGATCTACAGTACTAACATTCCCCAGGAAGATTCTGGCAAGTGCAGTTGTCAGTTGTTGGTTAATGATCCAGTCCTTTGTCAAGTTGCCTTCATTTGAGCTTAGAATGAATTCTGAGATCTTCATCAACATGGATATGATAGGCTGAGCTGTGTTGTTCGATGGGAAGAAATTCTGAAATTCTTTCATCAAATTGACAATGCTGAAAAAATGAAAATCATCAAGAACTGTTATGGAATCTACCTCTTTAACTGTACATATACTGTACAGTCAATCCAAAAAGAGAGACACTTCATATGGAACAAATATATAAGAAAATAAGAAATAAACAATAATTTGGGAGAGATATAGTTTTGCACTTACACTTCATTCCATTTGTCAGGTCCACTGGGTTGGGAGATGGTCTTCAGATAGGTTAGAATGCTACTTGTGATGGGAACCAGCACTTCACCTGCCTCCTCTGGCAAAAGGGCATGAATAGCTCCCTCTAGCATCTGGACAGTCTCTTGTGTGAGGTTGGTAGCTTGATTGTAGTTCATATTGGGGTTCAGGGTCAGTTGAAGTAGACCATTAAGAGCACCAAGAATATTGTCAACCACATCCTGAGGTAGAGCTGCAGTCTCATTAGAAATACTCTCCAGAACCACTCTCACAGCACTGGTGACGGCTTCAGTGAAGTTTTCACTTTGGAGACCACCTTCAGTGCTAGCCATCTGTAGAGCATAGTTTACTCTCTGAGACACCTGTTCAGCAATTGAAATGAAGATTTTGTCCACAGGGTAGAGTAAGGGGGCCATGGCTTGCAGAAGCTGGTCAAGATCTATACCGGTTGCTGCAAGATCTACAGAACTAACATTCCCCTGGAAGACTGCCTCAAGTGTCATTGTCAGTTGCTGGTTAAGGATCCAGTCATTTGTCATGTTGCCTTCATTTGGGCTCAGAAGGTTTTCTGTGACTTTTATAATCATTGATATGATGGGCTGAGCTGTGTTGTTAGATGGCAGGGAATTCTGAAGTTCTGTCATCACGTTTATAATGCTGAAAAAGAAAATCAGACTGTCATCATTTCTCCAAATATACATATAGGTACATATGAGAAATGTAATTAGAAAGTGAGAGTAAACAGAGAGAAAGAAAGAGTCTCTATGCTTACAGTTCATTCCATTGATCAAATTCAGAAGGTTGGGAGATGTTTTTTAGATAGTTCAAAATTATGTTTTTTATTGGAACCAACACCTCAGCCGCTTCTGCTGGTAAAAGGGCATGAATCGATCCTTCTACCATCTGGAGAGTTTCCTGTGTGAGGTTGCCAAGTTGAGCATAGCTCATATTGGGGTTCAGGATCAACTGAAGTGAACTATTGAAAGCCCCCAGAATTTTATCAACCACATCCTGAGATAGACCTTCAGTCTCATTAGACAGACTATCCAGAACCACTCTCACAGCACTGATGACTGCTTCTGTGAAGTTTTCACTTTGGGGACCACCATCAGTGCTAGCCAACTGCAGAGCATTGGTTCAGTGTCTGAGACAACCGTTCGAGAGACAGAAAGGAAAGCTCTTTCTTCCTTGGAGAGTAGGGGGGCAATGGCTTGCAAAAGCTGGTCAATATTCACCCCAGTTGTTGCTGAGATCTACAGTACTAACATTCCCCAAGAAGATTCTGGCAAGTGCAGTTGTCAGTTGTTGGTTAATGATCCAGTCCTTTGTCAAGTTGCCTTCATTTGAGTTTAGAACGAATTCTGAGATCTTCATCAACATGGATACGATAGGCTGAGCTGTGTTGTTCGATGGGAAGACATTCTGAAATTCTTTCATCAAATTGACAATGCTGAAAAAATGAAAATTATCAAGACTGTTATGGAATATTTTACTTCTTTAGACATATACAGTCAATCGAAAAAGAGAGACACTTAATATGGAACAAACATAAGAAAATAAGAATTAAACAATAATTTGGGATAAATATAGTTTTGCACTTACAGTTCATTCCATATGTCGGATCCACCAGATTGGGAGATGGTCTGCAGATAGGTAAGAATGCTTTTTGTGATGGGAACCAACACCTCTGCTGCCTGCTCTGGCAAAAGTGCATTAATCAGTCCCTCCACCCTCTGGACAGTCTCCTGTGTGAGGTTCCTAGCTTGAGCATAGCTCATATTGGTGTTCAAGATCAGCTGAAGGGCACCATTAAAAGCACTAAGAGCATTTTCAACCACCCCCTGAGGTAGAGCTGCAGTCTCATTATACATACTCTCCAGAACCACTCTCACACCACTGATGATGGCTTCAGTGAAGTTTTCATTTTGAAGACCACCATCGGTGCTAGCCACCTGTAGAGCATAGTTTACTGCCTGAGAGACCTGGTCAACAACAGCAAGATACTCTCTCTCTTTAGGAGGGAGTAGAGGAATCATGGCTTGGAGGAGCTTCTCAAGATCCATCCCAGGTGTTGTGATGTCTACAGAGGTCATTTCCCATTGGAAAATTCCTGCAAGTGCCGTTGTCACTTGTTGGTTAGTGACCCATTCTCTTGTCACACTGAGATAGGTCATGATCTGAGCTTCAATTTCAGCAGGAATTCTAATGTTTATTGGGAAGCCAAGAGAATTGTAGAACGCCTCTTGAATCTCAAGGTTTCTTTTAATCAGTCCCAGCTCACCTTGCAACATAATCATAATTGTATTGGCAACTCGATACAAGATCTTCGCCTTCCAGAGGAAGCTGCACATGGGTCAAGTTCTGGATCTGATTCATCACCAGCGTCACCAGATCTGCCTCTGCAGTGATGAGTGCCACTTGCATTTCTGTCATGCGTATCAGATGATTGAGAATCTCTGCAAACATACTGCCACTGGTGGCATTTCCAAGCTTGTTGAGATACCACAGTGTGATATCCACATATATCTTCTGTGCATACTGCCCCTGCGCCATCAATGTTGAGTTAATGGTGTGGTATGGATAATGTTCTCTGATTACCTTTCTCAAGAGGTCTTCCAGAATGTTGAAATCACTTGTAATATTATTGATGTTCTCTACACCGAGACCCTGAAGGTTCTGTCTAATGGCTGACAGTGTTGTTATCAGCACCTCTTCTGTCAACGCAAGTGGGTCAAATCCGGAACTAGACATGCTACTTAGTTTCTGATACTCTACCACAGTGATGTTAAGCAGATCTTTAAGACTCATTTGAGCGTTCTCTGCTACAGGTATTATTTCAATAAAACCAGATGCACTCTGAATGAGCTGAAGGACACATTTGGCTTCTCCACTGGCAGGATGCCATTGTGGAGATTGTGTGGTTTGAGTGTTCAGGCATTGTGGGATTTGAACGGCCATATTCAGAGTCTGCAGTATGGACGCTGACCATATGTAATGAATTGTAGAATTGATTTGTGCTAATTCCAAAATGGTGAGATTGGAGGCTTGTAGTCCTTGACTAATGTTGAAAACAGGAGATGCATAAGCCTGCTCGAGAAGATGTTGAACCTTCCTCACAGTTTCCATAGAGGCTTCTGCTGGCTGGGACATGTTCCATGGCAGGAACAGAGAGTGAGCACATCAACTACAACAGGGAGAGTCATGTTTCCCCCAAGAGGTGTTTTTTGGATGGTCATATTATTTCCAAATGCAAGCATTTGCACCAAGAAAATCAAATACATTCTGGACATCAGCAACACAGTCCTGGCCAAGAGCCGAACAGATCTCCAGATCTTGAATGAGGACATAGGTCTTATTTAACCCTGCTTCTAACTGATACTGCTGGTTTGGAGGCAAAATGGCTCCAAGTTGGCTGGAAATTGTGTGAAGAACTGCAAAACTCTCTTCATTGTTTAGCATCTGCATGGACCCATTGTTCAAGAACTGAAGAACGTCCATGATCACTGGGTGTTGGCTGGTTGTCTGGGATCCTCCTGACAAGAAGTTTCTATATGCCCCTGTCCGAGAGCCGCCATGATGTCATTTAACAGATCGAGATGAAAGTTGAGTGTTAAACTGCTGTGTGGACTGGATGTTGGAGAGGAGCTGGATTTCCTTTTCAACTGTATTAATGAGGTTCAGCAACAAGTCTTGTAGTGAAATGTCACTACCAAGCAGTTCACTAGGTATGCTGTTTAGAAGGACTTGTTTCAAAAATGCCATGTAACTGTTTTGGAGGAAAGCCACTGTTCCCTGGAGAGGTCTAAAATCAGAATAAAAAATGTCTGTATTACAGGGGAAATTAGTTTATCACAAACATATATATATGCATACAGGTCTTCTTATGCAGTTTAATATATTTTGAATATCATGAAAACACATAGTAGTGCAGGAGGTAAATATTACTTTCACATCAATAAATATTTTGCAGTAAACAATCATTACCTTAGCAGGCTGTCAGGTTTATAAATCACTTGAGATATCAAAGACTGAATCAGTGGAAACAGGATGATTCCCATGTAAAGCCAGTCTGACAGGTGAAGGGAAATGTAGAGCCTGCAAAAAGGTGCATATAATTCCGATTTTTTTGTATATTAATTGTAATTTTGTTGAAATAAATAAAAGTACAATAGAGCAATAACTTCAGGAATTTCACAATGTTGTTAAGTTATACGATAATTAGAAATTATAACACTTTTCAGTACATTGTCAAAGTAAACAATAAAACAATAAAACTGGCACCAAACGTTAACTTATAAATATACTATTGTTTAATGATATTTTATGTTTATTCTGAAAATACATTCGTTTGAATTTATACAGCTTAACTACTTATATAATTTAATTTATGCTTCAACATAAGAAAAAAATTATTAAAAACCGCTAATAAAAAAAATTAAAACCAGTCTATGTCAATAAATGATGTAAAAAAAATACTCAATCATCTATAACATTAATAGCAACAACTATGTTAAATCATTCTAATTCAACAACATATAGTCAGATATCTCAAGAAGCAAGTCTTACTGATTGATCACAGATTTGTAATTTTTGACACTCACAGTTTGGTGATACCGTTACATTTGCTAGGTAGGTCAGTCAAAAATGCAATACGCAGATATGAAAATATGGTTCCATGGAGGGCCACAGAGAGCTCTTCTCTAGCAGAGAACCTATGGTCTCAAGTCCATCAGTACCCCTGTATCACAAGAAATTAAAATGCAAATAAACATGTTAAATTGCCCTGAAATGTGTTTCTATGGGGACTGATATAGTTTGGTTCACTATTTGATGTAATTCAACAAAAGAACATCCCTGATCACATAGCAGAAACTGAACAATAATTGTTAGGCTTACTGACCTGGTAGACAACAAATCTGTTGCAAACCAACTGAAAACGTTCCCTGGGGATCCAAGCAGCAAAATATTCCTCATTCTCAGCTTAATTTTGTCCAAGTTCTGAAGGGCAGAGCCCAGTGCTTGCTGGAAGGCTGTGCTCCTGAGCTCTGCCACTCTGCCCATCGAGGATTGAAGGAGTCTGATTCTTCCTGCCAGTTCCATTTACTACACCAATCAACTGTTGGACCTGTTGAAAACATTTTTAGTAATAATCATTTAATTTACCTCTTTTTTTTTTTGTCAGATAGTTACAAAATCCGCAATGTCGCTTCAAAATCACATCCCTTTACCTTCTCAAATACAGGCAAAAGTGGTATTGAGGGTATTTTGTTTGAAAGACTGTGTACATTCCCCAGAGCGAACTCAGGTGCCCCATCTTCAGAGGTCTATCAGCTGTATGTGAACATTGCTATCCAAGCCACCGAGACAGAAAGTTCTATGCAGCTCATCTGGACCTTCTGGATACCTGTATGAAGAAGAATTCAGGGAACATCACAATCTGAGCCAAATGGAAGTATTCAAAGGGTAGTTACACTTTTAAAAAAAAAAAGACTTGTGATTGATTTACTCACTTCCATGTCATCCCAGATATCCACATCATTCTTTTCTTCAGTTGGAAATACATCGTTAAGAGAATTTTCAAATTTTTATTGTATATGTAAATGGGACTTCGAATGAGACCAAAGAGTTCAAGGCCCAAAGACAGTTTCAGTGCAAACTGTTCAGAAGGGCTTGTAAACGATTTACGATGGATGAGGGTCTTATCAGGAGTGAAGCGATCGCTACAGTTTAAACAAGAAGAACAAAGTTTAAGTTTTATAAGCTCGAATGGTCGCCTGTTTGGGGTTAGCAGGTTGGTTAATGTTAATCAGCTACTCCTCTTTGAACTTGTTCCATCAAAATGAACTAATCTTTTCCAGAGTCAGCTACATTCCTTGACTTCATTCGAATGGACCAAATGACACGGAAAAAAGGGTTGGTCATGATTTCGGGAACGGTTCGAACCAGGGACAGTCACGGCGCCTGTGCACAGAAGCAGGCAAGGCTCACCATTTGCGGCGTTTATTTTATATTTTTTTTTTTTTGATGAGACGATGGGGCGACTTCACTTAATGACACTTATTCGGTCGATCTGAAGGCAATTTTGACCCCCTTTGGAGCGGTCTGGCAGTTTGCACTGGAAGCTTGTCTTTTGGCCTCGAATTATGTTAGGCTTCCCATTGAAGTCCTATATGGAAAGAAAAAATCATCGAATGTTTTCATCAAAAACCTTTAATTTCTTTTGCGACCTGAAGAAAGACAGACATGGATATGTTGGATGGCAGTTGCAGAGTGGGGTAAATTCTCAGCAAAAGTTTTTTTTTTTTTTTTTTTTAAGTTAACTTGCTACCTTTTCTAAAGCAAACTACTATATTATTGTTTTCTAACCCACCTTGGCTACTGTTTGCACAATAGAGTCCATGCCATGGTCAACCCAGGCCTCAGCAAATGTCTCATTCTGCATTAGAGAAAGGAAGACCTCCTGGACATGCTTGGCATCCCCAAGGATCACATCTGATGAATTCTGTGAAACATATACAGTAATGATAATTCAGATGAACTACTGTCTGTGGCTAGCGTTGGAAAATTGTTTTCATATCATAATTTTCTACACATGCTGATACATACGTAGCTGTGCTTCCATTGCAACTCTTGCCACCTGCATGGATGAATGGCCACCCATCGATTAAAGTCTGAATGTATTCCCAGCCTGGCATCCCTTGTAGAAAATCAAATGCTGTACTGCCTAATCCGAAGATTCTGTATGGGGGGGGATTTTAGATTTAAAAACAGATTTCTTTTTTCATTCAGATGTCAGATGAATCAGCAGGAGGTAGCAGTGAGAATAAAATTTAAGAGAGTCACTTCACTTTTGAAACTTTTGCTGATAATTTCACTTATCCCCATGTCATTTGAAGATGTCCATGTCATTTTCTTCAGTCGAAGGGAATTAAGGTTTTTGATGAAAACATTCCAGCATTTCTCATATAATGGACTTCACTGGGAAACTAAACGGTTCTATGGTCCAAAAGACAGTTTCAGTGCAAACTGCAAACTGTTCAGAGGGCTTTAAACAATTCAGATGATGAATGAAGGGTCTTATCAGCAAAACGATCAGCCATTAAATAAATAAAATAAATAACAACATTTAAGCTTTTATAAGCTCAAATGGTTGCTTGCTCTGTTATGTGATGTGCGTTTGTGACTCTCCTGTTTCAACTTGTTCATTAAAACACAACAAATCTTTTTCCGAGTCATTTGGTACATTCAATGAACGAAACGAATGCAATCGACTCAGAGAGAGATTCGTTCATTTCGATGAATGAGTTCGAACAGGAGAGTCACGAACGTGCATCGCAGAACAGAGCAAGGCGAGCATTTGAGCTTATAAAACTTAAACTTTGTTATTTATTTATTTATTTATTGAATGAGGGATGGCTTCATTTGATAAGACCCTTATTCATCATCTGGAATCGTCTTAAAGCCCTTTCAACAGTTTGCAGTTTGTACTGAAACTGTCTTTTGGACCTTGAACCGTTTGGTTCCCATTGAAGTCCATTATATGGAGAAAAATCCTGGAATGTTTATATCAAAACCCTTAATTTCTTTTCGACTGAAGAAAAGAATGACATGGACATCTTGGATGACATGGGGTGAGTAAATTATCAGCAAAAGTTTTTTCAAAAGTGAACTACTCCCAAAAGTTTTACAATAACCTTTTTATGACAAACACTTAAATACTGTAGATTTCTCTCGCTGAACCAGCAGTAGCATGCAACTGCAGCATGTTTGTTTGTTTGTTTGTTTGTTTCATGTCATGTCAGCTTCTCTTGTCAAACTATATCAGGTTTTTCAAATCTATTTTTGCCAAAAACAATTGATCCATTCAGGTGCTCTATGCTATTCAAGCACAAAGTCATCTTTCACTTCATCAAACCAGATTCTGCAGATGCCAACATTGACAGATTGCGTGACATGCACTCATTCTCAAAAAAACAACCAAAATATGCAAGTAAAAACCGGTTATATACTTTGATTATTTCAGTATCTTGACTCCCACCCACATGATATATGGATCCTTAAGTAAACCCGACTATTTGTTACAGAAAAACAGATCAATCTCATTACTGCATTTAACGTCTATCTAAACAGATGCAAATAGTCTAGGTTGACATACAATTGTTCCCCTAGGCTCTGTGGCTGAGCTGTCACTGCTGCGCTGTGACCTGCTGTGTTTGAGAGAGCATCCATGCTTGATGGAGAGACTAGGCTCAGCAAGCTGTCGAACACCTCCTTGGTGAAGGCCAGGTCTTCCAGAGGCAGAGGTCTGAGTCCAGGCCAACAACACCTGCAGGGAGCACATGCAGGCATGAGGCATGAAAATGTTATTGGTCTGGTCGTTTACAATATTAAATATCATGCAAAATTGAGATAAAATGCAAATGACATATGCAAGAAGTGGGTTTGCTTAAAATATATATATTTTTTAAGCAACTTTACAGGAAGTTATTCGGTCAACAAAAGTAGGTCAACTACTGCAGCCTCAAAACGTGCATGCATTCTTTTTTTTTAAACAGCCTAAATTAATGTGATTAATTAAAAGTCCTACTGAAATACTCAGCATGGGATTTGTCATTTGAACATGTCACATGCCTTTTGAATGCAAATTCATGGTGATACGATATTGTTATGGAGTCCCTTCTGAGGTCTAATTGGGCTCCCTGGAGGCTTGCTCCATATACATACTTTTCATGCAATCAGCCTCAGTGCGGCTAGCGTGCTGTTTTGTATATAGACTGAGCTAGTTTCCAAGGGAACATGCATAGCTGCATGTTTGTGTGTTTTCCCACAAGATAGCAGGTAAGTAGGAGGGACCACAATTGAGAATTTCTCACCCTACAACAGGTTAGTATTCAAAGTTATAAAGCAGATATTAATAGATACTGATATGGATCTGAGAAATTTACCTGTTCAACAACCTTCCATGTATTTATCCCTTGAAATATCTGGTCCACTTTCCCAAGCCTCCAACAATTGGAGGAGAGAATGTTTTGGTCACACAAAAAGGTATGAAAAGTCTTCCTCATTTAGCAGCACAAGAATCTGAGAAGGACACAACATGTGTGAGTGTAAATGATTGTGCAGTAATGTGTGTGTTCATATAAACTCCTAAACTTCAATCAAATTAAAACAGTCCGACATTGAATACTTCCCTACTGATATAGCACGCGGAAAAAAAACAGTATTCTGTTTCAAATCCTGAAGTGTGCGGATTCGATGGACACTCTTACGTATCCCCATCAGGCCATGGGAGAAAATTAATGAATGGAGGTGAAGTCAGACGCAACTGACGCTGGTGGGTCACATGTTGAAGGAGTAACTCCGGTGCAAAACGAAACCTTCGGTCTAATAAAACATCGGTACCTAGTCAACCGTTCTCCTGAGATTTGTTTTCATGATAATCGAATGTAAAGAGTTTTATCTCAAAAGCTGTTTAGCGTATAATGCTAGTACTGGGGGCATCTACTAAGTAGAAAGAAATCACTAGTTTATACCACTGTAAGCAGGGCTCCAAAATAGCCCCACACTAACGCAGTAACATAATGAGCGTCTATACATGCAAAACTGAAGCAATAATCACTTAAGTGTAAAGCAGGCCCGGATTGGCTAATCGGGAGCACTGGAAAATTGCCGGTGGGCCAGTCTGTTTTATTGGCCAGGAGGGCCGGCGTTGTCACGGCACTGGGTTGAATGATTTCCCTAATAGGCTCCAGTCACAGCCCAGCCCCACTATATTTTTATTATTATTTTCTCTGAAACATTTAGATACAAAACATGCACAATAGTAGCGCTTACGAGTCAGGGCCATACCCACCATATCGCAACGAGAACCGACCTCATCATCAGCACTCAAACACCGCTCGTCGGCAATGGACAGATCAAAGCAGGATTTATTTTCACAGAAGCGCGAGCCACGCACAAATCCTAACGCGACGTCTTTACGAGAATAATAAGATGCAAGTGGCTAAACTAAACAGCTGTTTACGATATAAGTTTTAAACGACCGACATAAATAATCAGTTTGCAAAGACTATCAACCAAATATCAACTTCGGGAAGGGGAGATTTACAGGTAAAGACAAAGAGACTGCGAGAAGAAGAACGAGAGAAGGAGAAGCAGGAAGAGAATAGCCTATATTGCATACTGTGCCCAGAATGAGAATAACTTTATTACAATGGATTCCTATTTAACACAGATGTGAGGTTAGCTTGGACCTCCGGACCTCGGTCATTTTATTACATTCAAAATTAAATTTCATGCTCTTTTAATGATTAATTAGGCATGTTTAAACCACCTCTCATGAGTATTTGCTATTCATGTTGCTGCGAGAGCTATAGCGCAGTGAACGGGGC
The DNA here is from genome assembly GCA_030378365.1 of Hybognathus amarus. Lineage (NCBI taxonomy): Eukaryota > Metazoa > Chordata > Actinopteri > Cypriniformes > Leuciscidae > Hybognathus > Hybognathus amarus. Next base: position 75,243 of record JAQIUQ010004979.1, on the reverse strand, counting down.
TTAAGAGCGCGTTGTGAATGAGGGCGCGAGTGCAGCCTCTGTGTTGCCAGATCCCCCTAATGGAAAGGTGCAGTAATCTCCTGGCCCTTTTTTTCTGATTTAATGTGACACTTTAGGAAGTTATTAAAGTGGAAAGTTGCATGTAGTGTTAGTGACATATTAATCTTATTTCCAAAACACAAGCTTTGTAACTAATTTTGGATTATTTTAATTATTATTTTGTTTTATTTTGCTTGTTTTTCGTAGCAATATCTGGCAACATTTTTCTGTCGGCGTTAATACATTAAAAAAAAGCTTATAGACAAACTGTAATTGCATAAAGCTACCACATTCGGTAAGACAAACGCAATGATCATCGTTATTATCTGAAAGAAATGTAGGCTAACACTATCCAAAACAATATACAAAATACATATTTATAGCAAATTCCTTTAAAAAAAAGGGATGCTCACTGAAAGGCTTATATACAGAGGTTTTAATTACATTATTTTAATATAGTCAGTCATGATCTAAAGTGGGCCGGTCTAAGGCATGAAACTCCAGGGATGAAAATGAGTCCCACTCCGGCCTGAGTGTAAGTGTATAGACCGTTTATATAGAAGATACTTTATTAAGACAGTTTAATTTGTGTATACAGACAGGAGCCATCTTAGAAATAGTCTTGATAAGTCGTTATCTCGAACGCCGTTCATACAGTTCAGAAGTTTGCTGAACTTCATACAGTTCAGCTCACTCAGCACATCGTTCGTGAGTTTCGACTTTTTTGTGACTGTTTTCCAAATGGCGCCGCCTGTATACACAAAGTGAACTGTCTTTATAAAGTATCTTCTTATTAAACGGTTGTACACTTACAAAGTTCTCAATGTTTCATTTTGCATGTATGGACCCTCATTATGTTACTGCGTTAGTGCTGAGTGCTATTTTGAGCCTTGTTAGTGGTATAAACTAGCGATTTCTTTTTACTTAGTAAATGCCCCCATTACTGAGCGTTATACGCTGAAACAGTTATACGCTAAACAAATCTCAGAGAACGGTTGACTAGGTACCAAAGTTTTACTAGACCAAAGGTTCATTTTGCACCAGAGTTCTCCTTTAATGACAACATGGCGAATGTAGTAAGTCTGGGTAACATTCATTCTACACATTCATACCATTTAGAACATAACATTTTAACGCATCTAGAAAGTAAGTTTAAAATCAAATGTAGTAACTACTCGGACAGTACGACGATTTAGGTCTCACTGTTGGTCTCTCCCAAAACAAAAATTGGAAAAAAAGAAATTTTGCTAATGTGACCGCATCTTTAGAGTATCATGTTGTTGTTACCCTAGCAACATGTTAACACTCAAATCCTGCTTAAACTGAAACACAAACAGAATAAAGACCTTTCCCAAAACTGTCAACTTATAAAAAAATCCATGAAATGTTGAGAATAAATAGTAAAAAGTCATACAAAAACTAAATGCATGAATCAAGTTTAATGTTAGAGGTATAATGTTGTTGTTAAATTAGCAACATGCTAACATCTAACTCTCCTGAAATCAGATGAAATATAAAATAAATAAGGAAGGTAAATATCATGTGTGTGAGCAGAATTTGTTATGTGTATATTTAATGAATATAAAATGCTTACTAAGAAATTAGCCTTACTGTTTAAATATTTAAAATTTCATTTCATCAATCATTTGAGGTGTGGTGAAAATCTTCATAACTTTAAAAGGAAACAAAAGGCAGACAATTCTCTTTGATACATGCCTACACAATTGATGTAGAAGTATATTTTAAACAAAGAACTATTATTGAGAAACCAAGAGAGGCCTACCTTGTCTAGAGGGATCTGGGTTTGGTTGATAAGGTCCTTTTTGTCTGAGCTGAGTACAGCAATGTTGCTTGGGTGCATAACATCACTCAGTTTGACCTTCACATCTACATAAAACAAGAGAAATATGTGATTGCGCTTTTGAACTATTGCAAAACACATGAGAGTTCTTGTGTGAGTATGCAGGCAGGCATCTTTCTAAAGCACTTGAAAGTTGAACGTCAATTGATGACTGTTTTCAAAAAGGTTTCCTGAACACTCCTGACAATAGTGAAACAAACCAAGCCCTGAAACTCATACCTTTGGTTGAAATCAACCTATGAATGGCTCTCATATGCATATCTGTAACAAGCGGCAACATTCTAATCTGAAAGATGAAGCCTACCCCGGAAGTGCGTTAAACTGCAATACATCTCAAAACCGCTAGAGGGCGGTCCCAAAAGGGACCAAATATCCATAGACGTCATTGTTAAAATCTCAGTTTTCACAGCATAAATTCATATGTTTACAGTTTGGTCCCATGGACTTTTATTGTAATCCTTCAATATGTTCCACGTGCCTGACAACTGTGAGGGGGTGAATTTTTTTCTAACTTGTTAGTTTTGATCATACTTAAATATAAAATGTATGACAAATAAGGGCGGTTAACTTTGATTCACAGCTGATAACGGGCTGCGCCGAGTGAATTTGATGTCTCGGCCATGATCTGACACAACACATCATACCACCTCTGTATCCTTTCTGAAACTTTTGTATTTTGTATTTTCCAGTATGGCGCTGCCCGTACCCCCCATAAACAGCTTCAAACCCGTTCTTCAGAGAGTCTATGGTTGACGTCACAGACGCTTTGTCCATATTTTTTTACAGTCTATGATCTCTAATGGTCACCATTCGAAGTGCCCTTGAAAGCTACCAGAGGGCACTCCACAACAGACTGTTGCTGTTGTCATTCCCTCACAAACTGCATCTCCCATAGTCTCTGTCTGGACTCATTAGCACTCATTGTTTTCACAAGCCTGGTTCTTTCTGTCATTCCTGCGAAGTCTTGTTTAGTGTCACAGTTTTTGGATGTCTTGCCTGTTCTGTGGATTACTATTTTGCTCGTGATCCCTGCCTTGTTGTGATTGTTTGTTTGTGTATGACCCTTGCCTGGATTTGGATTACAATTGTGGATAACCCTTTAAATAAATACTGCATTTGGATCCTTAACCTTCGTGTCTCAGAGCAGTTTGTGACAATATCTGTGCATATTAAACTGGGATCAAAATAATAAGTTCTCAAACTAATAAAATCCATTAAAAACTCCACTTAGCTTTCTTCTGACAACATAATTGTAATGTGATAATTTTTCACAATGCCAAGTAGGATATTGACCTTCATTTAAGGCTGTGGTGCACATAGAACAAGGCCGTCCAAACAAGTTTTGACAATAGACCATTGGTCTCTAAGGCCCCATTTACACTGCATGGTTCAGGTGACCCAAATCTGATTTTTTCCTCTCATGTGGCACAGATCAGATATGACCGGTGAACGTGTAAGCAGGAAAAAAACGCATGGATTCCGATTTTATCAAATCGGATTCAGGCCTCACTCGTGGTAATAAATTATATATGAATCGGATACGTGCATTTGCATTTTACAAATTGGATATTCCCCAGTAAATGAGAGTAGTACGTCATTAAAAAAGAGTCGTACATCATCACATGACTTATAGGTGCAAAGGATACACACAGTGGAGAAATGCGAAGGTTTAATCTCTTTTTTGAGTGTTTAGGGTGAAGAGATGGTGCAGGCAAAAAGACATTTCACGAGATATGGGAATATATGCTCTCATCTTTTTTCTCCGTCGTACGAGACTAATGTTTTGACTTTTTGACTGATTTCTCAGAACACTGGGTAATTTTATTTGCATCTACATCCATTGCAATTCTTGTTGTTTTACTTCCTTCTCCGGGTCAGAACATCTACATTTGGTAGTTTCAGCAGTGTATAGTGTAAATGCAAAAATCGGATATGGGTCACTTTTGAAAGATGATGTAAGCGGGTCGTCAAAGAAAATCGCATATTTGGGCATCAAGATCTGCAGTGTAAATGCAGCCTAAATGGGGCCTTCATCCCATCATGATCAAAATCTCCCCCAAGATAGTAAGGAACCTGGCAGTGTTCCGTGGTTTAAACCAACAATTGTCCGCTTAAAAACCTTTTCTGTTTATCCTTATCCATTGAAAAAACTCATCCAACCTTGTACAAACTTTACACAGTAAAGAGTCACTTTACTGGCATTTGATGTCAATGATACCAAATGCTGGTTCAATGTGCATTCAAATTTATATAATGTATTGTTAGATTTTGCAGTATTTTGTATTTGGCCAAGCGGTCGTCTGGGTGGCTCGCCAATGTATTCGATTTCTCTATTATATAAAATAAGGATGTTTGACCAGAGTTCGTGTGGGGAGAAGATAAGGTGGGTTTCTTCAGCAACTTCAAAAATCTTAACAATAAAATAAAAACAATCAAAAAATAAATAAATAAACAAAAATGTAAAAATTAATTAATCAACGAATCTTGCTGGTCCCGATATGAGCCGATCGAACTCGCACCAACTTCCCTTCCTCCCCGCTGAACGCGAGCGATTAAAAATGCGGTAAATACACTCACGGTGGTTGATCGCGGTAAAGTCAAGTTTTAGGTTCCATATATTTCGCCTGACTTTGTGTTTTCCCTAGCCACTGTTCTATAGGGTCTTACAAAGAGATCAATAGCAGGATTAGTTACAACATTGTGTAACAATTGAATATCGAGATTAAGGGATACTCCACTTTCTTTTCACTCTTACTCAGAGTTAAACAGTTGAGTTTTACTGTTTTCGAATCCATTCAGCCGACTGGAAGTTAATGAGACCAGAAACTGTCTGGTTACTGATATTCTTCTAAGTATCAGAAAATCGGCTGAATTGATTCGAAACGGTAAAACCCAACTGTTTAACTCTGGGGGAAAAGTCTGGTAGCCTTGAGTAAATTAACTTGTTTAAGATAATAATACATATAATTATCAGTTAAGCCTATGTTTACTTTCTTCTCTGACACATACGAAAATGAAAAGACTATCAGTCAAAGTTCAGCTTTAGGAGGGAAAGAAATAGGACAGGATAAGAAGTTGTTGTTTTTTTACCTTCAAAAGTCTTAAATTGCACCTATGTAGGCCAGAGAAATCCAAATTTTCTCGGGGGAGCATGACCTCGAACCGCCCTAAATACCTGACATTTTAATGCACATGTCTGTGGGTGGGGCATGTGCATTAAACATGCCAATTTTTGTCAAAGTGTTAAGCAATTTTAACATAGTATCGTCATCATTTCAGTATAGATGAGCCAAAATAAAACCATTAAAAATCAAGTAAATAAGTGATAGGCCTACTTGGTCCCACAGCGAAATTCCTGACCCAAAAGTATTATACCATAATAATCTGTTGCCCCACGGTGAGTCAATTCAATTTCAAATTTGAGGTGTTCCCCCACCTGTCAAATCCCACTTTAACCACTGCATATATATATATATATATATATATATATATATATATATATATATATATATATATATATATATATATACATACAGTATATATATAAGCTATATATATAGGCATATATACATATATATATACAGCCAAAATACAAGTGGAAACCATTTGAAACTATCTTCAACTTAAAGGTCCCCTGACATGAATTTTTTTCATTTTCTAAAGTTTTTTAACATTAATATGAGTTCCCCTAGCCTGTATTTGGTCCCATTGTGTCTAGAATTTTCAATCGGTGTAAATCTGAAGCTTTGGCTATCTTTCTCTCTCTGCATCTCAGACACGCTGATCTCGAATCTCCCCATATAATGTTATACGGGGGAAAGGTTACCTCCCCTTCTCTGCTTTGCCCTCCCCAGAGAATTTGGTCTCGTCCCATGAGAAAACGAGCTAGGAGCAGGAAGTATGAACTCACAGGCGCGATTCTAAGTTTTTTCGAGAGAAATAGCTTTGAGATTTGAGTGTTTCCTCAAAGGGATATCATGGCCTGCAAACGAGCAAAGCATGGCAGCTGATCAGTGTTCAGATGTACAAATGAACACAAAAGCATTTTTTAGTTTCTTCATCCTAGCTTCTGAAGAAACAATGGGTTAATTTTATTTTCTCTGGAATGCCGCGACTCAACTCCCAAAGTTTTGTATGGTCCAAACATTTCACAGACAACTGTTTCCTCAATCTCGATGAATGTCTGAAAATAAATTGATTCGAAGCTAATGTTACCCAGCAACAATTTCCTGATGTGCAGCCTAATTGTTCAAGTTCAGACAGGTAAGTTAATCTTTCTCTCAAAATCATTCAATACTGTTTATGTATCAGTAAGTCAAGCCAGTGACTAAAATATCAACTTCACATTCGTTTCTTTTGTAGGATGAAAATAATCTTATTTAAATTGTAAACAAATTATACAGAAAGCGATCAAAGAACAATCTTTCCACACAGCGCAAGTTTATTTGGACAACTCGTTATGAAATCAATTACGCACGTTACACTGCACACCGAAGCTCTTACTGTACATCATCGTGTTTGCATTGGTGAAAGCATTAGAGAGAGTGCAGAAACTGTGTTATGGTGCGTTCACATTCGGACGCGAATAGCGTGCCAGGCGTGAACGATTTCAATGTTAAGTCAATGCAAAGACGCGTTGACGTGCTTAGAAAAATGAGGCAAGATTGTAAAAAACCGCACGTGCGTAAAAAACCTACGGCGCGAATGAGGCTGCTGGAGCACGGCGCTGAAGACGCGACATGCCTCATTTGCACGTCAAGTTTCGCGTGAATGGCGTGAATTGAGCGTCTGGCGTGCGTTAAGCACAAATGATTTAGTTAGTGCCATTTGTTCATTTCACGCGTTTACGCGAATTCGCATCTGCCGCCCTGAGTTAAAAATCTGAACTTTGCCGTGAATTCGCCACGTTAACCAATCAGGAGCCTAGCTGCTTGCTCACGTGGTGAAGTAAATGCATTGACTAAATGCATTGGTGGGATCATGCACAACAAAGCAAATATTTTATCACTTAAAACATTATTTATATATACGAGACATGTTCATTTTGTATTGAATGTTATTCATTGCATATCTAGATTATATGAAATAGTATTATGATGTAAAGACAATCAGCATATGTGCATAAGTTCGTGTCTGGATGTGAGAGAGAAAAAAAATCACAGGACAGGTTAATAACTTTTGGAAGCTGGCTCTATTTATCATCAAAACAAAAATAAATGACAGCTAGATTAGGTGGATGAGGGCGAGGGTGATCCTCGCTCCGATGCGGGACAACAGGTCATCAAACTGGCCGCGGGACAGGCGGAAGTACCGCTACAGCGGCCGTCATCCAGCGCAGCTCCTGGGGCTAGCAAATGGTGAAACCAGCCGAACAGTTCGGGTTCGGAGGACACAAATATACGGCGACGATGATCCCCACGCCACTGTTCTGCTCTCCAGAGTAAATACAGAGCAGTGACTCTCTGAATGAAATGCTCGGTCGACATAAAAACAATGGCCGCCAACGGATTTTGATTCTGACTTTTGTTTTTACGCGCGTTAGTTTCACTCTCGACACGCGCAATTAACACAAAGTGGCCAAGCGTCAAACTGAGGCGCGTCAGGCGCGAACTCGACACGTTATCGCGTTCGGTGTGAACGCACAGTTACACTGCACAACGAAGCTCTTACTGTATGTACATCATCGTGTCTGCATTAGTGAAAGCAGAGAGAGCAGAAACTGCGTTGCAATAAGATCTTCATTCTCGCTGATCGACAGACTGTCCTGATCCAGATGCTCATCACAGCAACATTTTATGTGATGGGAATCTAAATACTTCATAAACTTTTCACGATTCGGTAATCTCTGATAGCTGTAATAGTAAAAACGTATAATAGCTGTAGTGAAAGTATTCAAGAGAGTTTCACATGTAATATGTAGCTATTTCATATGCAAGCATGTCAGCCAATCACAGCAGTGCGCGGTTCAAACAGAGTGTTCAAATCAGAGGCTAAAATCAGGCTAGGAAAAATGCCTTTTATTTCTAAATTATGACTATTTTTGATCTAAAAACATACTAACATTATAAGGGCAACCCAGGAAACATAATAAAATAATAAAATAACCCCATGTCAGGGGACCTTTAAATTAAAAGGAATTATCAAGTACTCACAAAGTATGATAGCACTTAGATTACCACAAATACCATGCAGTTCACAAAACAAGTTCAGCAAGTCAACTTTAGCATACCTCTCCCCTTCCATTCACCCATGTAGTTGAGAATGCCAATGCCTTTATTGATGACTGGGTTTGTGGCAGCAGTAGAGATGTTGGCCTGTGGGAAAGTCCTCTGGAGGTATGTCAAGGCACTAACAGAAAATAAATAAAGTGAGGCTGAGATTCTTTGAAACTAGTCAAAACAACAAACATTACATGTGTAAAACAGAACATGCGTGTTCAAAATCTGACTTTCAAAATCCAAGCAGAGCACCTATATCAATGTAGATATACTGAACTTCCAGAACCCTAATGTCTGAACTAACATATTTTATCACATATAAATACTTACTGAACAAAACAATAATATTTCTTATTGTGAATTTCATTTATTCCTGTGATGGCATAGCAATTAATTCAGAGTCACATTCTGATTTATCTCCTAGAAATCATTCTTAATAACCCCAAATCTGTGAGTGAACTTATGTGCGATATGACCACAATTTTATTTGGACACTATTTTCCTCAAAACTCACCTTTTAAGGTTCTCCAATTCCTCTGCCCCAGATTTTAGTTTCTCTTTATCTGTGGGCTTCAGGAAAAGATCTGGCAGGCCAAGCATGAAGTCCCACACTGACGTCTCCTGTTGAAGTTTATCAAGGACCACCACAGTCCCTCCAATCATTTCCAACACTTCTGCCGGGTTATTGATCAGCATTTCTGTCAGAACCTGGTGACCCACACATAAGCCATGATGTCTAAGGATTCATTTAAATGACACTTTCATTTGATATTCGTGGGCATAATGAGACTAGACTGAAAGATTGTGAACAGTGTGGGAGGTCAGACCCACCTGGTTCAGGGTTAATAAGGATGCTTCTAGAACCGTGTCATTAGAACTGCAGAAGTTTATGAAGGCTTGTGTGAAGAGTATCGTGGGTCCCGGCTGATGTGTTGATGGCAGTCATGGAGAAACTGCATAAGGACTTTTTCAGAACGTTCACTGACTCCCAAACAGGTTCCATTGTCTACAACAAAGAATGAAAAAAAAACATTTTAATTGAAATAACTAGCCAATTGTTTGTTGTTGCATGAGTCAAGCCGAGAAATGCATCTAACCATATTGCATGAAAACTATACAGAAACATTTCAACTATAATGATTACTTTTAATGGACCTTCACAACAAACATCGAATTTTACAAACATTTCTATTACAATTACAGTAGATGTATTTTTGGAAAGACTGTATTAACATTAAATGAATTAACCTTTTACATACTATCTCTTAATAAAATAAAATAAAGTGGTATATTATGTACATAAGATACATGGATACTGTCAAGATTGCGAGGTAACACTTCACTTGAAGGCAGGCACGTGCACACATAGACATCAAGGGGGCTCGAGCACCTGCCCTTTTTATTCCTGGAGAGAAAGTGCCCTTTTTTCTGGGCGTGCTTTTTTAATTTCTGAAAAATAATATATATTCCTGTTTGCACACAGCTTCCCTGTCAAAACAAATATATTGAAGAATGTGTACCTAAATATCAGGTCTGAAGCGCCGATCAAGAGTTAACGCTGTCAGCTCTCAGTGAGCTTGCTGCTGCCCTGCTGTTTGGACTTCTGAACCGAGCGGATAAACAGTCCGTGAGATGCGCGCGGTTCAAATGAGTTTCGTTCCGCTTTTGGCACATAAACATTATCGAACATTTATTCGAACTCGATATTGATCTCCAAATTGAATACAAAAAATATAAATTTAAGACTTGGCTGAATGTAATTTATGACCTTGTATGTAAAATCCGGACGTTTTTATGACTTTTTATGGCCTTAAATTCGTATTATTAAAGTTAATGACTTGCATCAATAGTCTTTCCCCCTAAATTTAGAAATCTAAATTGGTGAATTTAGAGGAAATCTACAGATGCAAACAGATGGTAGGATATAGGTTTAAAACAAACTCCATCTAAATGTGGATTTTGAAGGTTTTATTTTATGATGACGATACAGTCTTCCCTCAAATGTGAAACTAAGTCCATGTCACTATCAGGTGCATCAAAGACTTGATCTGAAATCGAGTAGCATAGAAAACATGAACATTGTGGGCATGGTTTCCTTTGCTGCTCTATAAACCTGGTAAATACTAGGGAGAACATTGTTTTCTGTGTGAACTGATTATTTTGTAGACATCTTTTGAAGATGAAACAATTGCGTGAATTTGAGGAAGATAAAATTAACTTTAATACATTTTATAAAAAAGTCAGAGTTGTGTTAATATATATATACTTTTTTGTTTAAAAGTAAAAAGAAAAAAAATCTTTTTTTCACTCAGCCCCTGCCTCTCAAAATGTCTGTGCACGCCCCTGCTTGAAGGGGTGTGCATAAGACTAACATGACGCCTTCATAATCATGACATATGTTATGTACGATGAAGGAAGTTTTATGCATGTTTGTGACAACTGTCATCAAGTGTCATTCGTCTCAGTTATGACATTTTTAATGCAAATATGACATTGTTTAGATGTCTTTGTTATGACACCAATACATCATAACCTGTCTGTCTTTGTCATGACAACTTGCCATTAAGACAACAAAACCTGTCTTAAAAATGACATAGCAGATTAATTATCAAACTTAAGAAACCACCTAGCTTTATTGGTTAACATTACATTAAACTGTCAGGTGGTTGGTTTTGACATTGGCTGTCATAAGGCCATTATAACTCTTTAATGACAAATTCAATTAGTACCACTGTAGTTATATATTCAATAACACTTTACAATATGGGTGCATGAATAAAGACATTAATTCAAGCTTAACTAATGCACAGATATAATACTGAATTAATGTGTAACTAATGATTATCTAAGCTACTCATTAATGATTACTACATTAGGAACTAATTAAGAGTCTGTAAGGTTTATGTATTAGTTTATACATGAATTTGTTATTAATTAAATGTAATTGCTGGATTAATTCCATAATAACTCATTTTTAACTAATAGTGTTAATTAATATTTTAATTACCAGAATGAGCCAAAGCCTTGTATTTCAACTTCCAGATAACATGACAGGTACACTAATATGCATTAATACATCATTAATTACTTCATTGTTAGTGTAAATTCATGTGCAAATTACTACAATTACTAAATGACTAGTTAATAACAATGTGCTCCAACAAGTAAAGCCATAACATAATGATACCTTTGCAAATCTTTAGCTAATGATTAATTAAAGCAGACAACTGGAAGTTGAAGTGCCATAGCTTTGACTAATTGTGGTAATTAACACATTAGTTTACATTATTAGTTCATAAAATATGTTATTAAGGAATTAATATACAATGACACATTGAATTAATAGCAATTTATGTATTACTTAATCTATTAATCATATAGACATTATCAGTCGTTGATGCAGTAATCATTAACTAATGGTTTAGTCCTTTATAGTTATACATTATTATTATATTACTCACTGATTATCTGTGCATTAGTTAAGCATGAATTAATGCATATTAGTGCACCCGTATTGTAAGTGTTACCAAATATTCTTGACACAGTTATAATGCCTCATGACAGCCAATTTCAAAGCCAACCACATGACAATTTAACTAAATTTTATGTCAGGTTGTCATGACAAAGACACTGACAGGTTATGATGTTGTGGTATATGTCAAGGTGTCATAACAAAGACATCTTAATGTCATATTTGCATTCAAACTGTCATTATTGAGCGAAGTTACTTAATGCACAGTTGTCATTACCCTGCTTCATATTCAAGACATATATCATGTCAATTACTATGAAGGTGTCATGTCAGTCTGCACACCCCTTCAAGTAAAGTGTTACTGATTGCGAAAACCACAAACCTGATCTGTGTTGTTAAATGCTTGCATGACGGAAGTCACATTGGGAATGTTTCGAAGGCTGGAATCTTTACAAAAAAATGTAAAACAGTTATAAAACATAGAAACAATGTCATTTTTGTGGCGCATTAAAAATGACTTAAGAATAATTGCATACTGACATCCTGTCCCATACTTCAGGAGCTCTTGGATGAGCCGATGTCTCCCTTTTCAGCAATTCCAGCTGAACTAGACCTCCTCCTGAGATGGGCCAGTGGAGGTAAACCATGGAGCAGTGATGGTAGACTAAAATAAAACAGGACCATGCGACAGTATATACGAAGAATTTAGTTATTTTGAAAGAATAATCTGTTTTGTTACTAAAGTGTAGCAAATTGTTATCTTCTACAATAGTTATATAACATACTCAACAAAGACATTGTTTTGTAAATGCTGACGTCTACAAGCCAACACATAAAAGAAACAAGATAGTACAGATATTTTCAAAAGCCCATGTCACAGTGAAGGATGGATCATTACTAAGATAAGCACTACGTGGAGGCATTACGTAAAACAAGTCATGTGAATTTAAACCTCCCTAGGTATGAGCTGGTCATGACTTTGTTGGGAGTACACAAAGAAATGTAATAAATAAAGGATGAAGCAAAAAGAGGAATGCCACCATTGAAGTTTTGACCCTACCCCTACCTATCTATGGAGGTGTTTAAATTCACTCATGAAATGTTCTGTGGCTTATGGCAAAGTAAATCTGAAATTAAAAACTTATTGTTAAAT